>JABUQX010015456.1:0-25000 GCA_015478945.1 Trachelipus rathkii | reverse complement strand
GATATAAGTTAATTAAAATATATAAGTCTAAGGTCATCACTTCGGGTAGCCATCTTGATGCTGTGGAATTCACCGTAAATTAAATCTTATAATAGTATAATCACTTTTGATCTAGCATGGCGTCCATATGAGTAAGAAATAAAGTAGTGGATCGAGGCGTTCTAAAAATTAACTGGATAGATAAAAGTAGGGAACTCACCTGTATTGGAGTGTTCATAGCCAGCGTAGCCGTTGTGCTGACACTCAGAGATCGCATTTATAATGCATGAGCGAAATATCGGTAGAGCAGTAGATATGTTATCTAGCTGGAATGTGCATATTATATCGTGGTGAAGGAGAATTGTTTCTCAATAGCGGAACTACCAGAATATTGCGAGCAATAGTGCTATGATAGATGCAAAGTATACTAAAGCAGGCTTAGTCTTGCTGATGATCGTAGAGAAGAATAATAATCATCTCTTACACTGCTAAATTTTGAGCTAAATCCGAGGTCTAATTCAGGCCGATATCTGCACGTCGCAGAGAGAGGAAGAGATGAGGCATAAAGAACTTGTTGCGCAGCCGCATCATGAATGCAGCGTTCGAACGCAAAATTATGGCTGCCATGAGATTGATTTCTGCGGCTTAGGTATATTGATGTTTCGTGTGAGAGAGTAGTTGCTTGTTAACCGGAACTTCATCACTCACAGTATAGTTAATGTTTAGGTATCAAGAGTGCGCCTTAGACTCATTTCGCTAAGTCAGTTTTATCGGTGAAGTAGTATGGGGCTGGGTATGTGCCAGAATGAATGCATGTTGAGCATAGCGAGGGATAGATTAAGTCTAGTGTAGAGTTTACGCAGTAGATATTCAATATGTATTTGTTATGAAGCGACATGGCATTTTATTGTTATATGTACATTAGCAATGCCGGCTTAATGTGTTCAGCTCATTCACAGTTAGCGATTAATACCGGAGGTAGATTAGAATATGGTAGCTAAATGTATGCCATGATGGCTATAGTGAGTATATAATTATGAATATATATTATATACTAGTATTAGTATTAGTATAAGTAATAATTAAATTAATATTATTAAGATCATAGATATACTATATAATATAAATATATATATATCATTAATGCAATATAGATTATACTACGTACGGTAAATATAAATATGACATAACTATCGTATAATGATATACTGTTTAAGGTGCAGGAATATCATGGGAAATCAGACTCTGATGTGAAGGCATACTGATGCTCAATGTATATCCTAAAAGCAAACTTTAAGAAAGACTGCACAGATGTTAATAAGACATAAAACCATTTATTACATCGGGAGAGTCTATTGGAGTATTGCAAGTATCTGATAACTCACAATTGTGATAATAAAAAAGGAAAACTATATCTCGCTTGCTGAAGATATTACCAAAGTTGTATATAGAAATGATAATGAAAAACGTGGCCTGAGCATATGCATTAATAAGTAGTACAGAGAAGATACGCAGAATTGTAAACGAGAGGACTAGCATATAGATGCGGCTGAGTGGGGATGGTGGCGGGATCTTCGAGTGATAAGTTCCATAAGCTGGTATTGAACACAAGTGTACTAGACGATATTTATATTAGGGAGCATCTAAGTTGATGGACTATCGAAGCATAGTTGATTAAATCACCTGTAAAAGATTGGAGGCAGAGTTGGAGGTGTTGGTCTAGCGTTGCTACTGGGAGGAGTGCACTGCGGCGGTTATGGAAGGGGGCCATGACAGTCGGGGCTCCCTCATGTCAGCCTATGTGAGTGGTCTGTTCAGGCTCGTGACACAGGAGCCGACTTCAAATTAGAGAAGTAATAATTAAAAGAGAATACGAAAATATAAGCTAATGATCTGTGCTTCGAGCAGATGGATACATAAGAAAGATGCGATAAGTATTAATGGGGCTTGTTAGCTACATCTTTCATGTCTGCCTCGGCATCAAGATGGCGTAAAGCGAGAATGATGGTATGGTTGAGTTTAGGAGCTATGACTTAGGCGAGGGTTAGCTGCCCGAAAGAATACAAGATTGTATTATCACTATAATATGTATGAAGGATAGTTGATGTTTAAGCTGAAACATATCATAGTATTAGAAAATAATTATGTTAAGTTAACTTCTAAGTTCCGGCGAAAAATATCGCTTAGCTAAAAATATCTTAAGAAATGTAATAGATTGTCATTTCTACTTGTATGAGTGGTGATATTGAGTTTAGTTAGTGTAGATGTACGGTGAGTCGGCAGTAGTATGTTATCTGTGCAGTGAAGAGGAAACGAATGGCAATAATATACTTAGTTAGTAGAGTGCCATAATCCTAAGTTAGTAGATTATAGATATATATTATATATAAATGTGGAGTATATATAATATATCTATACCTTATTTAGCTTATACTAATATATACATTAGATGATATAGATATATTACGTATTTATATGAACTAGATTAGAAATACTGTATGCTTGATATCATGTTTGTTTTAGTTGAGCTTATGAGGAGAGGAGACTCATATTATCTGAGTTAGTAATAGTTAGTAATAGTTAATGGAATTATATCATTTGGAATATTTATTTATTAGTTTTACTTAATATTTAATAATAACTAAGTAATATTGACAAACATCAATAGTATAATAGGATTCTAATGTTTGATAGTATATATATATTAGCTAAGTTGAGTATTTCTCATAACCTTTACTTATTGTATATAAATAATTAGAGTATCAGTACGTGACCTATAATCACGCTTATCTATAAATCTTGATAGTGTAGTAGATATGTTACAATGGTTGACTATGGTAGATGAGTGTCTAATATCTTAATTAAATTCAGTTGTAGATCGATATGAGAGAGGACTTAGACGTTTGATACTGTTTGAAGATCTAGATGTACTTCAATGTCCTAGATCCTAGAATAATCTGACGTATCTGAAAGTACTTCGTCGTTTGATACTGTTTGAAGACCTAGATCTATTTCAATAACCTAGATTATTGTTAAGTACTTGATGGGTCATTCATTGGGTCAATTGTAATAGAAATTAGCGCTTCGCGAGTTGCAAAGGTTTTTAATATCCAATGGTTAGCATTAGAGATAAATAGATCGTCGAGATCGGCGAAACAGGAAAACCTGAAAGATCGAAAAATGTATCTGTGGGCAATTCTGTAGCGTAATTACGACGATCGTAGGCTTGTGGATTTCCATTAGGAGATATGAATGCTCTACACGATATGATTGAAGACGAAAGCTGTATCGGGGCATTTTATGCAGATATGTGTACAATGCTATAATGTCAGTTTCTACTCAATCATATTCCTAGCATTAGCGGATTGTAATTATTAGTCATGAATATATATAATGATACTATATAAGTAGATATAATGAACTATATGATTAAAATAACGGAATTTTGACATTGACTGATTACTAGCTATAGTAGTAGGAAGCCTAAATATATTTATTATATCTATAATTAATACTGATATTATGTGAGCAGTATAATATGGTTAAGTTAATATTAAGTATATAATTTAGGTATGGATAGAGGATAAATGATCAAATATTAGGGTGAGATATAACGTTTTGATAGTACGAATTAATCGCTTGCTATGTCAGACGAAGGGAGATAGATTGATACTTGAGCAGGACATAGTTCTATCAATTTAGTGATATGACATAAACCTCGAACCACAATAAAATTGGTTCATCGAAGATGTCATACTAATGGCCGAAACAATTGATGTAAGTGATGAGATGATGTTTTTGTCAGATGACATGTATCTATGTTGTTAGCAATAGCTCTATATCTTAGGTTAGTTGTTAACTAATTGGACGTAGTCTTGCCACCAGATTAACAGTAGAAATAGTAGTTACAGCCTTAAGAGTAGTTGTCTGATCACAGGGCTATGTTATAAATAAGGACGTAGCTTTTTATGCTAAAGTGCATATTAATAGACGAGAACAGGCAGCATAGTAGTCAACTATGGAAAGCATATTAATGGAGAAATTGTATCTTTCGATTCAAGCCGTGAAATGATGAATTAAATTTCATGAGTAGCAATCAAGTGATGTGTTGTAGTGTAAACGGTGGAATGAATAGTATGACAGACTGATATAGTAATATGGCTAAGTGAGCTGCTACATGGATGCCACGCGCTAAAAGCGCGCGTGTTCAGCAAATAAGTTGGCCGAAAGATGGCTGTTAATTTCGACTCTAGTGCAGAACAAGTGTAGTAGGCGATCTGAGGTAACGGTACGAAGGGCTGCACGCCAGGGCGTCGTTACATACATTGGATCTAAAGGCAGCCTTGACGGCTATGACTCGTAGAATTGTGCAAGGAGGAATATAAAGGAAATGAGGGGATGTTGTCTAGCTTCGGGGGAGATGCGTTGACAGAATTTAGGTTTCGGTATGGCAAGATGAGCGACAGGAGTTTGCTCTAAAAGGATACGCATGACGACTTGATCATGTGATAGATGCTAGGTAAGTGTATGCTACTGCACGGCGCGAAGGTATTATTGAACTGTATGACGATCTACAGAGAGGGGTCGGAGCATCGACTCAATATCAGATGTCCGACACCAAGATCAGCCAAATGAGCCGGGGTAACTAGGGGTAATGCGAACGTGATGGTCCTGGCCGCCTATCAAGTGCATCACGTGAATTTGTGCTTTAGCTTCTAGTCAGGGAGTTTAATTCGCCACGATGCTTGCGCATATTCGGAGTCTTAAATGGAAAAGCATAATGACAATGTGCATTCAACTAATTCCTCAAAGTCGTAGACTAATGTCGTTGCTAAATCACGGTGATTTTGCTATGGTAGAAGTTAGTGATTCTCTAGGAGCTGAAGCCGGGGTACCCCCCCGAGGAGGGGTCCCCGTTGTAGTATACGCAATGGCCGCCTACCGAGACAGGGACGCGCGTTGCCTCGTGATAGGCGCATCCTTATGTAAACGTGAGAGGTCGAAGTATACATGAAGTATCACTTATTAGGAGCAAGTGATTCGGACGTGGTAGATTTTAGTACGCAGTTTAATGCTTTGAATACACGGACGAGTAGTGTAGCATGGTGTAATTCTAGCTGGGAATTTGACTACGTTATGCGAGCGGTGATATGCGCCTGGATACGATGGTACATTGATAATGGATGACGGAGTTACAAGATGTGAGTTCTTAGAAATTCGCCGTATGTTGATAAGGCATCATTGTTAGTCTATTTTGATGTGTCTGAGGTAACGACGCAATCCACATCTCTGCTAAGCTTTATGTCCTTAACCGTGACCTAAAGCTTTGTTAAGATTAAATAGAGTAGGTATTGTAAGCTGCTACGTGGACTACTCCAGTGGAAAAATTTTGTTGTGCAGTGTTAGGGTATGGCACTGTAAGGAGAGGTCAATAGGTAGTTGACAGCAGTGTGTCGCACAGGTCAATGCGCTCATATGAAGTGAGGTAATGGAAGCTATACATTAATGGCCAGTATATATGTCCTAAGGATGACTAATAAATGCATTTGATGAATCATAATTAGGGGTGTACAAAGGTACGACTTACTGATGTCTTGTAATAATCTTAGGAAGAATGATAAATTAAGCTCAGGTATTTGTCACGTGAATACTAGGGGAAATACGGTAGTGGGGTTTATCAAAAGGTATAGCGCTCATAGCTTGTAGCGTTGTAATTATCTGGCGCCTAGAAAAGTAGCTAAGTACAGTTGTATAGCTAAGAGTTGCGAATGTTGAAGGTAGATATTCTATTAAATAGGAGAAATTTAGGGACTGACGATAATACGTTAAGTAACCTGACTATCGAGTGCAGCATATTATCTGTCATCAGCTGGTGATGGATATATTCGCCAGCTAGCACTCTGGTGATATATATGGGAGCATACAAGTGAGCCAGGATAAGCGGAAGGATGAAGCAAAAAAATTGCGCCGATAAATCTATCAACTATTGCTGCGGATTAGGTGATCGGTAGATCGGTTAAGTTCAGGAGTAGCAAGGCTTTGATCATTAAGCGTGTGCAATGCCATCGGATACACATAGACAGATATCTGACAATCACTGTCTGTATATAGACTGAATGTCCAGTGTCTACTGTAAGCGTGGTAGTGACGCGTAAGTGACCATTTAAGTGCTCGTTCATGCTGTAATTGCACATATTGGTAATGATAGAAATTACGTGTAATATGTAGGATGCTATACGTCGTTCTAGCTAGAGTGGTATACGAAGGTAATGTTTATAAACTTGGTAATTGATGAAGGTCCCAGATAGGGTATGAATATTCGAGATATAGTTAATCCTAGAGAATATGTGAGTGGGACTTATTCGAAAATAATGTAGCGTCATAGGTACGGGATCGATAAACAATATTAAATGCAAGATTATATATCAGAGAGGTATTCTGGTATCGCACGCGAATTTATTCGGTAAGGTTAGATTTAAGAAAGCTCTTAGCTACTACTATGTTTGCTTTAACTAGAAAGCGTGTTGAGTACAAGGGTGTGGACAAGATTGAGGGTATGAATAGGTATTTTAATTTCTTAGTAAATCATTGATTACTGTGTGTGAATCCATATATTAGAGGGGGTCTCTAAGGCGATATGTATGGCTGCTTGACTGTGTTATTCACAAATCTTTTGTTTAAGCTGGCAAAGTGCCGTGAGAGCGAACCATGGGTTGATTATTCCGCCAATTTCTTCGATGCATTGGGCTGTCCAGACATTACAAACTCCTAGCGGGAGAAAATACGAATTTGTGGAAACACGAAGTCGAGAGCATGAGTCCGGTTGCTGATCCCCTCTTGAGAATATGATCCGTATTTCCCTCAACTCATGGCGCGGAGTTGGTTGCAAAAAGCTGGATAAGGACACTGAGCTATCTCAATATGTGAGAATAGCGCGTTGATGAGCTAGTCGAGGGCAGGGGGATTTAAGAGTAATTGTGATGCTGTGAGCAGATCATGAGAGGGTATAATCACGAAATATGTTAGTATAAAAGTAATCAGGCCCGGATACTGCTGAAGTATATCGTACTTATTGAATGGCGTGATGTATGAGGGCGGCTCCTTGGTTGAGGAAGGGCACGAAGCGCTAAGTTTAGGGCTAGAGAAGTCTGGAAAGATGTAAGAGAGCACTGGTCACGCTCTAACTAAGGACTGGACAGATATCTAGGACAAAGAAAAGGTAATCGTGAGGTACCTCGTGAGGGATAGAATGTTGGAGTGAATAAGACCTTGAAGATACGATTAAGTGTGTAATATTGAATTTGTAGAGTTGTGTAAGTCATTGGGTTTATCGGATAGATATTGTAGAGCTGAGTTATCTATAGTTGGGTCTGTGTTATTTTTAACTAACGTTAAGTGTAGAGTTGTTTAATTTTTGTATGACTTGTAGGTATGTACGTGCAGTTATTCAAGTATGGCAATCATATGTAAGTCCAGAAGATCAACCAGCTAGATGAATTAGTTAAAATGTTAGCCCACTACTTATTCCTACTAATAGAATAGTTCTCTTCAAAAGTGGCTCAGGAATAGCCAGGTGAACACTCACACATCATTTAGGTGATAATATTAAGATAATGTGGATTCGGATCTGTGAATGCTTGTGTAGCGTGATGATTAACAGCATTAAGATTCATATTCGCTTAGATAGAGTAGTATATGTTGTCATCTTAACTGGGCAGCAACTCGGAATAATAATATAAACTATCGTGTGTAATGTGTCGATACCGAGATTATGTGAAGTGTTGTCACTATCAGTGTATAAGTTGTTGACTTAGTGTCTTACCTGAGACAACGGACGGGATGGAAGAATACGGCGGTGTTACTGCAGGTGGGATTCAAAAGGGTCGCCAATATAAAGGTTATTCGTATGCAGCCAGTGAACGTATTTTGTGGTGTTAGGTCCAGGGTTACGCCACTCATTGTCAGTGCGATTCGTACACAGTATGGTAGCAGGGGGTACGAGGGAGGCTCTACTTGCGTTCGATGTACATACAGCATAGCCAGGGTCTGGTAATGACATGATTCACATACGGCTCCCATTGAGGTATACTAGAGGACCTGAATCTGGATCAGCATAGCGCGGCAGCTGAAGTAATGAATTTGAACAGATATGTGCGAAGTGATGATAAGACTCAGTGTTCATAGGGAATTGAATTAGAAGACCATCTATCTAACAACGTGTCAACCTTACTCAGGCTGCGCAAAATCGATCAGTAGTAATGAATAGTTGCTTTGTACGCTGAGCTTACATAGGTAGTCGGCGTCACTTTAGAGACGATATGACTAAGAATTTATTATTTTGTAGCGTAGCGGGGCCTTCAATGTTGACGCTAACGACACCTCTGTACATTTGATAGGAAAATAGGTTAGGAAAATTAGACTAGGCCAGCTAATTTTAGGAAAGATAGTCTTGACATATATAGAGTCAAATGCTTCATAGGGGCTCGCCTCGGGTGCATACTTAGCAGACTGGTGGAAGTCGATAGCTATAAAGTTAAAAGTGACGAAGATAATTTCTAAGATATCACAGGATTACCGACCAGAGATTCTTAGCTTACTGAGCGAGTATACAAAGATCAAGAAACGGAGCCAGGTACTAGGTAGGGTTACGGCTAGCTCGAAAGCAGCGCTACTATTCTAATGCGGACGATGGTGGGGCTTGGACCGAAGACCGGAGAACGAAGTGATCTAAGAATAGACAGTTCATCAGACTAACAGTACGGGCTGCAGTAATCGTAAATTACGTGTAGAAAAAGCTTGCTGAGAGAGACGTATGTATGGGAAAGTGCGTGGCAAAGCCACTATCATAAGTTCAACGATGACTACCCATAGGAAGATTGAGGCAGAGCTTAGCTATTGCTTGTCCGGTTGAGCGTTTTCGTCAATGTGACCACGTTGACATGCGGTATGATAATCTAAAAGTACTGCTCTAAGCGAGGAACGGGTGGAGATACGGGCAAATTTAGGCGTATGAGGGCTAAGGGTACGTCGCATAAATCGACTTCCTATGCAGTGGTGACGCGTAATGGCTGTCTATCCGAACGTGAGCGGAGGAGTTTAGAATGAACTGATTAGTGATGGCTTACGATGCCGCAGTACGTAGTCGGCTGGGTGCAGGTCAATGACTAACGGGAAAAGATGATATCTGGATATAGCATTTAAGAATATCGATGCAGCCTTGGCGTACGATACTATACAGTGTACGCTTAAGGTTATTACAAATAGTATGTGCATGAGCTTTACTGTACCTTCGTGTGAAGTCCAGCAACAGACACCCGAGTAGGTTACGAATGTGTCGGAATGGAGGCTAAGGTGGAGATTGATTCTTTATAACTACCTGGATACGTGCAGACTGGTGCGGGATTAACAGTAAGGAGAATCATGAAAGTGATGCATCTTCTAACTATTAATGAAGTTCGATTTGCGGTATCCAGGCGCGGAGCCTAACAGGACATGGTTCCAAGGATGATGACGTGAAGTGTTCAAATAAGTGTGAATAATGCTAGATCTGTTAGAGAGGGCATGTAAAATTGCGTGTCTGAGTTAGATGAGTGCGCCAGCGTTAAGTCCTATGTGGTATACGATGATGATTATAACGCTAACTATATAAGAGGCCAGTTCGATCGCTCTTGTTAGAAGTGCACGAATGTCTCCTATGATATTAACCATTGTACCAGTAACTTTTGGATAATGAGGAGATATCACGAGAATATGCAATCTGGAAGTCGACAGTTTCCTCAAAAAGTATCATGGCGAATATGTACTAATAGGGTTCCGATCTCAAAAGAACAGCATAACTTATCTATGCCAATATTAGAGGCAGCCATATTTATGAACTGTGTATCACGCGTTCGACCACTGAACTCGACACCACTTACTTGACAACAGCGCTAATGAACTACATCGCAAAAGCAAGTGAGGTGTAAGAGGCGGGCAGGCGGTTGGCGTTAATGCATCGGCGGCATTGATTCATGAGCGAAGAGTTTTAATAGAGAAAGTGTTGCATGCGAATATGTAGAGTTTTCTGTGGGTGGAGTCAAGAGTACTGTAGATGGGTAGAGACAAGGATAGATAACAGATGAGACTAAGTCGTGTTGAGGAGCGTTAGCTGAAGCCATATATGCATGTAAACGGATCATTAGTGCAACTGTCTCATAGTTGCACTAGGTGATCGGGCTGATATACATGGTGAATTCAGGTACCGTGATGAGCCTTGGAATAGCTTGTGTATGATAGACTGTGAGTGGTCCAGATTTACGGACGTTAACGGGGATGTCGTTAGGGTTCTGGCAGATTTGACTGTTACTGACGGAAGACGAAATATGAAAAATACATTCGTAGACTTTGATGGAATACTGGGAAAGAATCTGATTCATGTTTGAAAGATCTCTACGTTAGCCATTGAAATTTGGCTCGGCCCGTGATCTCTGGAAATGTCGTATATGTGCTATGGTCACGCTACGAAAGATACGGTAGGCAGCGTCTATACAGTAAGGTCTGTGATACGGCTTTTAAAGGGTCTGATCAAGTAGGGCAGACATGTGCGCCTTGAAGGAGCGGAATCGACTGTGATAGCGGTCTTGATCCTCTAGCCAGCACGAAGTCGGGTGGTTGCAAGTAATGTGATGGAGGTTGTAATACTGCAATTGTCAATGCGACGACGTATGAGATTGGGAGGACAGAATATAATTGCCATTAAATCATATGAAGTCAAAGATTGCTGAATCTTATGGTTATAAGAAAATTACGGTGCCTCTTAGTCACTGGTACGCCAATTTTCGGTGGCAATATAATATACGGGACGGTGTCGGAAATAAAGCTTTGGCTATATGTAATGCGTAAGGTCATAAAATGGCAATTTGATACAGAGCAAAGGTTGTCTTTCATCATATGGAATGATATAGGTTAAATTGGAGTGTTAATATTTAAGGATATGAGAAGGACGTTAATGGCAACAACGATGAGAGCACCGGAGAGATGGGCTGAACGTACATGCAATGAAATTAAATATATCTTTTAGCAGTCAAGTACGTACAGGATGCAGTAGGTAATGAAGATATGGAGCTGGAGGGACGGGCGTGAATATGCATAGGCCTGAAGCAGATACGTTATGTGAAAGTTACTGATAAGGATTAAGTTTACTAGGGGAAGCCTTACTACGTTAAGTGATGGATATTCTGATCGTATTTAATTTTAGAAGTGTATAATTAAGTAAGTCGGTTACTATTTTTTATTTATGCTTGTAGTGTATCAATCGTAGGTGAGCTTAGGAGGTGCGTAATGAATAACGTAATTCAAATCAATGGACACAGTTAACACAGCCAATGAAAGTTGACATAGTTAACATAGTTAGTATAGTAATAGTAGTGTAGATATTATTCATTAAGATCGAAATGTTGAGATGCTCGGCATCATATATCTGATAGAATTAGACTCCGGTAAATGCTGTTGGTGTGCTAGGCGCCGTGTTCTCTGATGCTGTAACAACAGCAGTGCATAAGCTGGACTAAAGGGTTGCATACTGGTTGAGTTGTACACAATCAGTACATGATAGTCTGTATTCCAGGTTGGCAGTTCTTTGCGTCGACTAGCTACGTGCCTGCACGGTGTCGCATTTTAAGATGGCTAAGACTTTAGGCCTTGGCTTAGATCTAGAACGCTATTTGGTGCACGATGTAGTTAGCTTGGGCTGTGCTCTGTTCAAAGATCTGAATGTCTAAATGTGCATATGACGTTAGAGGATGGCGGGCCGCGTCGTCCCGTGTATAGGCATATACGCATCAGAAATCGAACAGGTAGCTGTAGCACTCTGGGAGTGAGAGTTGGCTGGCTCATGGCCAGTAGCTCGACTACGGAAGTGTGGCTGGGGTATCGCTAGGCGTGGCATCATATTCTGAACTATTCATCTGTGCTGGCGGGGTAAGGGTTATCACATATGGGCAGCAGTGAGGTATAAGCTTACTCGACAGTCATTGTGGAGTGGCTTACATGCCGACAGCCAGCTTGAGATAGTGCCAGCAACGTAGCTATGTGTTCGGAGCTGCTAGTAAAATACAAGGTACGGCAGAGTAGCACCTCGTAGCTCAACTACGAATAGCCAGTTACTCAATAACGGTTATGACAGCTCGTGCCGGCAGCTGTCTATGTTAAGCTAAGCTGGGAGTTCACTATGTGATCATGCCCAGTCAGCTCTTCTGAGCAAGTATTAAGTTTGAACACACAGTGGACTCGTTCTCGGTTAAGACACTGGCATGGGCATGTGTCTATAGAATGTCAAATTCTATTAACACTTGAGATCACGTTCGAATCTGGGCGACCGGTTGCCTTAGGCTGGAGGCACGCGAAGGGAACACGATTATTGATTGTATGGCGTTGCCTAGTTTAAGTGGGACTCAGCAAACGAGTGTGGAGACAGTGAAGTTTTGGTGCAGACGAGACGTTAGGCAGATTGTGACATTCATAAATTTATGGCCAGACGAGAATTTTAAGTGTTGTTTGGGACTCTTACTCTTTAGGGCTCAGATTGCACTTTAAGAGCTATCCTACTACGACGATATTAGCTTGGTATTTATCTTGATGAAGCGTTACCTGGGGTGTCGCATTTTGGCTACGGGTACTACGAGATGACCAAGACATTAAAGGCGATTCGTCTGCGACTGGCATGATGTGGCGATAGCTTAATAAATTTCGTGGGCAATTTTACAGCATATTGAGTCCTGGTAGTGCTCGTGACACGGCTAGTCACGATCTTGGCTAAATGCGATCGATCTGATAAGGGGGCGTCGTACCCTTCAAATGCAACTTTGGTATGAGCTGCAGCAGGATGACCAGAATGCTTCGGCTCATCTTAGCTTACCAACGCAAGCTTAATGTCGTATGTTTTAAACAGATTCATCAATCGCTGAGGCCAATCGCTATCCGGGCTGAATCTGTTAATGTCGTGAGCAGACTTGTGCAGTTTAGCTGGTGGCTCATGTAGTGACTTGAAGTGAATGTTGCAATCTTTGACGAGAGATACATGATCATTGCTGCTTTTACTGGCAGCTACCGCTTTACGTATATTCTTAAGAGGCGAATAAAAGTATTGGAGAGCCTAATGGTCAATTGTTGATTTCTAAAAGCCTAATCTTTGCGTACAAATCTGTCTGGAGCAATCGAGTTATTACGTTACTATGGGCAGCTACCCATCATATGGCTTAATGTGACTTCATCAGCCTTCATAATCTCACGTGGATTCTCATAATGAACAATGAGTACAGTGTTAGTCGCGTAGATCTTGTGGTCATGGGACCCAATAAATGACCAAAGAGCTTTACTGAGGATATTGCTAAAGAATTTGGGTTGCAATTAGGAGACATTATATCAGTTTCGTAGGCTTATATTGATGCGGGAGTGATCAGTCAACGTAGATGAGGCAGGACGTGAACGGAGTAACATCGTAAGCTGGGTATCTGAGCTGAGTAATTCAGCTTTCATGTGGGAGTCGTGGCTCAATCTGATATGATGAAAATATTCAGACTTCGGTTAGCTAAAGGCCTAGGTTAACTAGTTATTGGAGGTGGATCCACGAATGAAAAACTGCCTTCGATATGAGGACTAGTACACTCTAGAGCAGGCTAGTGCCTTTGTATGAGGCAGGTCAAGGATGGTGACGACCAAGGTAATATGCTATGTTGAGCGTAGGATCTCCTGCAGTTATCACAATTGTGTACATCCATGTTTATAAAGACAGATGCCATGGTATGGCATACTAACTGTAGGAAAGACAATTGATGCTGGCGTAGTACTTAGTCATTCATGAGGCAGTGTGCACTACTAATGAGCTATGTTTATCATAGGGGTAAGGGGGTCTAGGCCGTGCTAAGAAACTCGGACTAGTAAATTAGCTTGATTTTTGTTAGCATGCGAAGGACTTTGGTGTGTTCTCATCATCTCTCTAAGTCTTAGCATACTAAAGACTTATACACACGAGTCTATAGCGGAACTCTGGCAGCCTTGATAGAGTAGAGTGGAGGCTGTTCTTGTGGCTCATCTGTGATTCTAGATCGTGGAGGCATCAATTAAGTTTCAGCCTACCCAGAGTACAGTGAATTTGGATACAAGTGAGGTGCGGGTGAGCTTACGGTGATATGGGGGAGATCGAGCATGGAGGACGATTGTCTGTAAGTAGCGATGGATCAGGGATAATCGCGGATGTACAGTACGTGCATGTCAGGTTGAGCCTCATCGTTCAAGTCCTGGGGGGTGAACTCCTGAGGTTCGGATCATGAATGATGGTACGCTGCAGCGATCAGTGAGGCGGATTGGAGACTAGACACGCTCGAATCCAGTTTCAGCTGAGGCTCGCGGTTTATACGCTAAAAATACACTGTGTCGTAGAGATGCCAACGGCTAGTTGAAAATCCGATGCGTAGATGGTTCGATGGATGAACCCAGGACGTTCACCGCATCGACTGGCTAAAATGGGCTAGGCCCACATCGGCCAGAAGTGTTCAAGACGCGGTATGCGAGCCATGGAGAGCGCCGATAACGCATTTGACGACGCTTTTATGCGCATTATGTGGACGGGTTCCCAGAATTAGGATATCAGTTGAGGAGGACGGGGACAGGAATTTGACGATTCCGGTAGGATCGGCACTATGGGTGAGGCCGGAGAACCAATATGACGATGTAGACTTGCGAAAGGCGGGCGTGTCACATAGTCACAATGTTGTTAGCAATCGAACTTGTTTATAGTGTAGTGTGCAAGTTGGTGGATTGTTGAGGCCAGTGGGAGACGAGGGATATGGTGTAGTGTACATCATGCATGGGTTCGCTAGGTCAATCAAACGTGGTGATGGTTACCTGACATGGTCCGATTCAACTGGTAGTCGCGGGACTGGCAAGATTCCCAGCTCAAAAGAGAGGAGGTTTCGGAAGCGTGTTCTAGTCGTGTCTTGCCCACTTTGACATACAGACTCATCATATATATATCAACACTATCAAGCTGTAGGCTATATGCTCGTCAAGTTAAGTTAGGTCTGATGTCCTTGATCAAGCAGTGTACTTGTTCATGGTTTGAGTAAGTCGTAGGGTCGGTGATATCCTATGATAGGCAGCCAGTACAAGGCGCTTCTCTAGATAAAAGGATCGGATTTAATTACGTTACCTGTATCGCGTGGTCTTTCAGGTGTTGATAGAGAATTGCGAAGACGTTGGTCGCTACTTAATGCGTATAGAACAGGTGAAAGATTGTCCAGGAGATGCGTAGGAATTTCGCCCTTACTGTGATAACCGCCGTGAATTACTAGGTCGCTAACGTGGTTGAAGCAAGACCCGGCTGCGTTGTACGTGTGCTGGTGGATATAGCGGAGATTTGGAGCTAGTCTACGACGATAATCACAAGTAAGATTAGATATCCGTCTAGATTACAGGTTATCCTTTGTGCGAGCGAATGGGCGCTTATGCGTCGCTTACGGGTGTAATTGCATGAGCCAATCAATTGAAGTAAATGATAGTCTAGTACTTCCTTGGAGGACAATGAATGCATAAATGAACAATAGTGTAGCCATGATCCACATCCTGAAGATAGATCGGAAAGCTATGGTATAGTACGCTCGTCTTGAAGGGAATGTAAACTATGAGTAGTAAAGAGCGTAGTCATTCCGATATATCTTAGTGGACACATTTAATTGTACAGGAGGATTAAGTAGTCGGTGTCACAATGAGAACATATGCATCCGTGGATAGTCGGGTTATGTGTGGTTATTCGTGGGACTGACTGTAGAGTAGTAGTGAGGTTCAACAGATGTAGCGGACTCATTAAACGGTAAAAGTGCGGTATGAACTTAGAGCCTGCTGCATCGCGAAGTGACGGAGGGAGAATAAGCAACGACTGAGATAGAATTAAGCAGCTGGTTGGGCAGCTAAGTAGATATCTCATAATAATGTATAGTTCAGCTATGTAGAAGGGAGTTAAATGAAGGACCATAGGGGTACGATGCGTCATCAATGGCGGGGTACCTAGGTTGTATAATCGAGCAATGTGGACAGGCTGAAGTGATCTCAATCAGTGTACGAGATTAGGTGGTCTGGAAAATTGTTTACCGATAACCCCCAATGCAGGAGTCTGGTTGCAAACTGAGCTAGACGAATCTAGTGTGACTAACAATATTAGCTTCACGTCGGAAGCCTCGCGTTGCATACTCAGTGTGGGTGTGGCGTTCTTAATTAAAACGTGTGATACGATGTCGCTGGAAATTGATGCAATTGATGATGTGAATCGGGTGTAGATAGTGGAGACGGCATTCGGCGAACACTAGTAGGAGTATGCGATAGTGGAGTCAGAGAAGTCAATAGGAAATTGTAACGAGAATTGGATTGACGATCGAATGACTTAGATAAGGATACGAGTGTGTAGTGCTAGCATAATTGGGATTCGTTTAAGGTGTAAGTATACGTAAAATCAGTTGAGATGGTAGATTGCACTGGGTAATTGTTGTTTAGAGCAGATTCTGAAGGATAGAAGTAAATTTACTGTTTGTTCTTGTATTACTTTATTGTAATATAAGCGTTCCATAGGGTCAGGGGGAGACAGACAGATGCTATGCGGCATTGAGAAGGTTAGATAAGTCTGTATGTAGCTGATGTATTTCGGTCAGATTAACTAAGTGGAACAAGCTCAAAATGTGAAGACTATGTATGATATAGAACGAGTAGGCGGGCGCTGCTTATGGCGATGTTTATGTATGTTCTGAGACAGTGGTGGGCCACTTGAGTTGAGGGGGAGCCGGTACCTGTTATTCATTGAGTATAATCGCCAAGCTTATTTCTTAGGTTAACTTAAAGTATCTCTGTTTCTTGGGGTTCAGTCCGTGATATACCGTATGGAGCTTATTCTGTATTGATGTTTACTTGCCAGTTAGCATTATACTCTAGTTTGGTTTACAATAAATAATAATGCAACCTATCGTAGTTTTGTATGGAAAAGGAAAAAAAAAAGTTAACAGAAAATCAAATAGAAAATGATGGCGATAGTAATTGTATAGGTATTATATAGTTTAGTTAGTAGTTAGAAACTTAACTTATATTGTGTGAATACTGAAAATTATAGAAATATATCCTGTCGTAAGGACTGAGTTGATCGGTAGAGGCAGTGGACTTCGCTCGGGTACGACGTGAAATCGTGATGGACGCTGTATTGACTCCTCAGATCGGTGCTTGCTTGAGATAAAAGTCGATGCTTCAGGCACCGTGACTTGAGGTTCCGTCTGGAATGTTGTCACGATAGTGATACGGATGCTTGCTGTCCTCCTAGGGCGTGCGTACAAGTATATTGACGTTCAGGGTACAGGAGTAATTAGAGGTGGGCAGTCGGTTAAAGTATGATACAGTATAATGTACGATTAAATTGCTGTATAAGATCATATTAGATACATAAGTAAACGTAAACTAGAATAACAAATAAACAGTTGCGTGATCGAGAGATAATAGAAGAATGGATCCAGGCACGATGTGATTAAATTAGGGACTGGGCAGAGACGAGAGGATGAGCTCGGATAAAGAGTGATAGGTAAAAGCACATCGTGTCGTAACCTTTGTATGAATACGAGATACAAATATCAATAAACTGGTTGGTACGCGTTAGGCTTCTTTAGCTCTTTCAATCCTATTAGATAATCGATTAGGCCTTTGCACGGGTCGCTTGATCAGTTGGGTATATTGCTAAAGTCGCTTAGCTCGAATCAAAGTTATAGTGGGTGGGTCTTGTTATGCTATATTCAAGTGTGAAGAAAGTTAGATATTTAATATAAGCTTGGATCGTGTATTATAATCGTTAATGAGGGGGGCTGGTAGTGTGCTAGATCAAGAGGTTGCCGTCACTCAATATAGTGGGTGCAATTTCCCGCTAAAAGAAATAGCAGCAGAATTACAGGCCGCATAGGTAATCGGTGCGCAATCTCAGCAATATCTATAGTAAGTCGTTTCAAAGCTTGGGACAGAGTTGACATTATGGTGAAAAAGGGTGAGGGTATAGAAGATGTGCTATAATGACGTAAGAAACAATTGGTCAGTGTATTGCAGTGTGTATAGCAAACTTTTCGTATGTATCTTGCAAATTTTCTGTGAGGGCGGATTAACTAATCTGCGGAGTAAAGACTGAAGCGGACGACGGGTGAGTGTCAGATAGAGGCAGCTGAGTCAATTGCACATGACATTAGGCTTAAAGGTTGAAGTTCAATGACGTAACGACGATTTTACAGGAACGTCATAACGGGTGTACTAGTGATGTGGTGCGAGAGTCTTGGCGTGGAAGGTGAACGTATTGGGAGGATGGGCAGAACTCTCTAAAATGTAAGTAACAAGTCCACTGTTCGAATGGATTGACAGCTGAGAATAAGATACCAAATCATAGTTTAGGATATGTCGGAATCTAGTACTAGCCAGCTAGGTATAGCGGTAATAGGAGGCAGTAATAGAGCTATCTATCAGTGGGAGCTCGAGAGGTTGGATAGAGGAGCGCCCACTCATAACCGACAAACCTGGAACTCTTTATGGTGATAATCACAACTTTACTGTGTTGATATCAGATTATTCATGTTTTAATCAATTTAGATGTGGGCAGAGCAAGTTTATGCAGGTGTACTAATGTGATATTTTCGGGTAGGCTGAAGGGCGCGACCTATATAGATTATTTATGCAACCTGACGTAATGACTCGAAACTAAACTGTATCTTAGAATTGGTATTGTTCAGGTCAAGGAAGTCATGGCTGATTACAGTAATTAGGATATGAACTTAGCCGTCTGATCAAGACGAAGGCGAGTACAACGGACCGTACGTATTACCGTGTACTCCTGCTTAAGTAATATTAGGAAATTCAATAAAGTGCAACTAAATTACGACATAATACGTTAATGTTACGCTCAATGTAGAATGCCGTACGAAGTATACAAACCAGTCATAAGGCAGGGCTTTTTGGAAAATCTGGAGCGAATAACACTGAAGCGAGTAGTTGTCGGCCTCACGGAGTTGACTGCTTGATTAAATGTTTGACGTCATCGTTTAAAAATGCCTGCTTACAAATGTAATTCATTAAGATATAATTCTAAGCGATGTAACAGTATAAGATGAGGCAGATGTAGGAGTTCGTTGTCATGCGGAGACTCAGAGGAATGGATTTAAGTACTTAGTTACTGAATCACTGACGTTGGCTTAGACGGATGAGTCTTAGCGTCTAAAAGAGTGTCCGTGTGGAGGTCAGGAGCAACCTAGGGGCATCTATTGTCATACGATAAACTTTATGAAATCTATAGGTGCGCTTAAATCTTGAAGATTAATATGATCATATATCTGTATTAGGCATTCTTTCAAAGATTGGATCAGATAGATGAAGTTAATTTGCGGTATCTTTTTGAGAAGGATTCAAAAAAAGGAATATTTAGATTATAAAATCTCGTTCGATTATCAAATCCCATTATTTACAGCAAATGTAGGTACAGTACGTCGTAGCAGTTATACCAGATGTTATTTCATAGTCGACACTATTTTTGGCATTTGACAGTTACTGTTCATTGTCCATGTATACAAATACAGGCTTGCTTTGTGCGGGCGTAGCGAGTGAAAGGCATCGAGATGTTGAAATAGATCCTGGGTGGGGTATCGAAAGGTAACGTAATTAGTAATTGTGGGATTGCGTGGGGTACGCTAAGCCTGGGCCAAGTTAGCTATATTACAGTGTCACCTGTAGAAACGTAGGATAGATGTCTTATGTATGGTAGAGAAATAGAGACAGCGCAAATTAAGAGCTACTCAGGAAGTGTATTATGTGATTACGTTGAGATTGCTTAGACAAGAGCGATACGGATTAAAGGATAGTGTACAGTTTTACTAATAATAGAGGTATCCAGCACTATTTTAGAGTCATCTGCTATATAGACTCTACATCGAATTGCTAGCTTAGCGAAAAGTCGATAACTGTTAGTCTTCTGTGTATGATTATAAATCGCTAATTGGCTTTGTTTTAATCTAAGTGATCCTTGTACTTATTTTATTATTACGGGTTAAGTAGCATGTGGGCACGAATTAATTTCACGATAATTTGAGAATTATAGTGGTAGTACGATAGTTAAACTGTGATTACCAGGTCTACACACTGTGCATCTAGCTAAATTTGACGCATGTAAAAACCTGAGGACCAGTGTTGCATCGGATCGATTGTGTACGAGCAAGCTTGTTCTGGATATCTGTATGGGTCGTCGTATGCGTAGTTCGTGCTCTCGACCAGAGGGCATGTGAGTTCATGTCCAGTGTGAAGCTAGAGGCGGGCATGGAGTAGCTGATATGGTATTTTCTGGACTTGGGTTCTATTGAATTAGCTTCATTAAGACTCCTATGTTATTTCTGACGTGTACGTGACGCCTCATGATATAATCTATCGTTAAAAGTGGATGGTCTCATATGTCTACTTACGCATAAACCGCCTCGTGTATTGGTAAGCGAGTATGATAGTAAGGGACATTCACTCGTTTTATCTTTTCGTGTAATAAAAGTTAATAGAGCAAGGTGTTTGGGCGAGAGTATCTGTGTAGGAGACGTACGTTGGAGGTGTGGTGACAATTAAAGAAGGGACAGAGTTAAGTCCGCGTGACTGACGAGCGACGAACGTATACCTGTAAATAGATTATACGCAAGTGAAACTGAAACTGAAGGATTACCATGCAAGCGCTGGAGTTTTACGCAGTCAGCTTGTATTTAAGGCATTAAATTGGTTAGGCGTTGTCGCGATTAGCTCATTGTTGGTTTGGGCATCGCTCGAATTTACGGCTAGTGGGGCTAAGGTTTTGTGTTGGATAACTTCAAGCGAGGATATGATGGCAGGCGAGCCGAACGCATGTCGAAAACTAGTAATTGAGAGCGCCATAACTAACTAGAGGTAATCGCTTAGCAGTTAATATTCTGAACTATTACCGGTGAGTTATGGAGTTGTCAGTTACGAAGTTGGTGAGTTAATACTAAAGGTGGATAGGGCTTGGCTATGTCTATCCGGGAACAATTAAGATATAAGCCAAATGAATAGAAATTCTAGGTACTAGATGAATGGGTCTTGTAGTTGGAAAATGGGACTTGAGTGCTGATAGTGGAGGTGTAAGCTGGTAGCAGGGTATATGACTGTATCGTTTCATGAATTGAAGGCACTAAGCGTCTTCATTAGCTTTTTCGAAGGATGTGGGGAGAGCCGGCGAGCGAAAAGCAGATGCCATGTATTCAATAAGAAAGGAACAGTGGTATCTGTTAGTGATGGAACATAGTTTGTCCTCAAGCGATGGTACAAGAGTCTGTTTGAGCATGCGTGGAGTATGTTGTTACGTTCGTTTTTATAAATTGTGCGCTTTTGCGCTTGTTTTCTTTCTCTTTTTGTGCAATTATTGTCATTTATCATTTTTTTTTTTATTATAGTATTATGTTTATGTTAAGCCGTACAAGTTCATTTGAGTTTAAAGCTATATTGAGTAAATGGTACATGAAGAACATGGCTAGTGGCGTGCAGTTCGATATCTTCAGTCAGGTTGAGATATCTCATGGTTTCATGGCTGCGAAACTTTGTGGGAGATCACATCTAGCGGGATCGGAGTAAACAGGTTAACAAGAGATAAAGAGCTTATGATGTATTATGGATTAGCATTTATAAAAAAGCCCTTATGGTACTGGAAGTGAAGGTAAATGTATATTGAAGAGCAACAGGACGCTGGTTGATGTTAACTTGAGAAGCAAACAATGTCATTTAAAATAGTATAGAGTGTCGTTAGAGTTGTCGGAGGTGAATGTGGTCGAAAAAGGAGTCGTCAATGAGAAAACGAATAAATGTAATATAAAAATATTAAATCGAAATAAAACTATAAAGCAAAAACAAAGCATTTGAGCTAAACGAATATGCCAGGAATAGAATTAAATTAAAAATGCATTGCTGAATCGGTCATAGCCAAAAAAGCAGAAAACAAAATTCTATAATATGAACTTCAAATGCCCTCGATAGAGAGATCTCGAGTGACGCTATGACAGGACGATGATAGAGGCTATACTAGAAATAGACTATCTACTCTAACTTTAGGGTGCCAGCGCCTTTTCCCGCCTCACAAAAAAACCCATTTGAAATAGAAAAATAATGAGATACGAACGAATGAGATAAGAGGCTCTTGGTGGATTGGTGTTATACGTAATCGGAGTGAAGCTCTCGCGGTCGCGAGAGAATTATGTATTGTGAGAAGAACGTTATAATGCAAATGTACACGTCCGTCTGGAACACTACCATTCGACACAGTAATGCGGCTGTTTCAAAGCTTAAGAATTGGACTCTTACAAGAGGTTATCACTATAGGGCTGGACATCTGATACTCAACGAGTTGATGTATGAGACGCAGCATTGAGTGGCTTAGTAATACAAATGGACAAATGCTTTCACTTGAGGGAAAGTGTTATTCGGAACGAGAGATGAAAATATGAAGCTCTAGGTGTCTGGATGTTATTCGACGTGTTGCCTAGCTTATTATTAAGATAATTAGGTAAGATAGTTAGGCAAGTATTGTGAAGGCGGGGCCCGTACAGCTGGTTATATCATGGGCTAGCTGCTAAGGCATCTGAATTGCCGACCGAGATCGACTGACTGAGTGACGTAGACGTGACGGAGAAGTCCTCACTTCGAAAAAATTGGCGATCGGGAGCTATATATTAGAAGCTTTTGTGGTAACTTTTAATAAAATCGAGATAAAACTGGTTTGTAAAGATAAAATTATCTCTTAATGGCAATTTGAACTGATAGGATTTTATTTGTTAGCATAAAAAAAATATTGAAAAAACTCATAACCGTAGATTGCTCGAAAATGTGTATACTTTATAATGAGAGGGAGCGAGTAGATATGCATAATGGTAACTGTGATATCTGGGATGTAAATATGTATGTAATGAAGATCCAGATTGAAGGGACATTAACTATTTGTATCACAATAGAATCGGAATATATGTAAGTATGCGTGTGGTACTCAGGTCGTCATAAATGAAGAAGCTATGTTTTCGTTAATCTAATTAACGGTGTCATTAAGGTAGAGTTGGGCGGCTGTCGCATGGATTCAGTGATGTGCAATTCGATGGTATAGTTTTAGATATGTTGTGTAAGTTGATAATATGTGCGAGCCGTGATTATGTTATTAGATGGTGTAAAGACGTCAATTGATATCGACAGGCAATAAGGACAATAGTCCCTGTATAAATCAATGAGTCTGGCTACTGCGTTAGGGTAGTTATTAGATATATGGTATTGTGGAGCTAGGTACATGATAATAGCGGCTATTATAAGAAACAATGGAGTCGTTATGTTGAAGACCTCACGGTGTGCAGCGCTGATTTAAGAGTGTATCTAAGATCCGCATGCACTTAAACCTGTTTTATTGGATTTAATAATGGAATTTGTCTTTGTGGAGGATAAAGGAAACGTACTTAAGTAGTGTGTTGCAATATTTATAAAGAGTTGAATGTGGACATTGCTGCATCTAATATGGAAATAGTTAGATAATCAGCACATACCATCAGCAATTTTCTGGCTTTCCATTAATCTTGCCGTCCATCTTTATCGTAATTTACATTCAAATGAAGTAGTAATAATTTACCTTGGCCCTTGGAGAGATTAGAAGACAATATGTAGGCAATTGGTTGTTAATGTAGTAAGGGTTAGAGGAACGGTGTATGATTATCTAGTGCTACTACAACGATTTTGACTAGAAGGTACATTTATTGAATGGGGAGGACGGGATAATTTATGTAATGGCAATGAGCGGCAATTGAGACCATCCTGAATTCATAATAAAACTCATTGTTGTGTTACTTAAAAAGAGAAATGCTTTTAAACGTTTTCGAAAGATACTGAATGTGGAGTCAAGAGGGGGCGCGAGGGGGATAAGCGGTAGGTCATTTTTGAAGGAATGTCGATGCGCAGGCATAAGCGGAGTAAGGGTCTAAGTATGTTAAACGTAAACTTTTATTTTATCTTTGACGCTAAGAGTGTACACTGAAAATAATTGTTATTAATGATTCTGTTTGTAGTAGCCAGAGGTTTCAGTATTTGTGTGGTGCCAAAATAGTATGAAATCTGTCTACGATAACAATTGAATTTAATATCGATTGTTCTTTAGATGATGCGCATCGAGTATGGATAATATTTGAAATAGTAGGATCTGTGCAGAGATTATGGATGATGTCATTACAACGAATATTTTTAGAGGTTTGAATTTTCATGATAGTTTCAACGTTGAGGTGGCCTTAGTAAAGTGTGTAGAGAACGGGAGATTCGGCCATATGATAGACTCGAATTACGAAATTTGTAATCGGCCGTAAGCATGACGATCATTCAATAGCAAAGTAAGAAGGCAAAGCTACGTAGTAGGCCGCGTTGTACGTCACGTGACTAGATAGAGTGTGAAGGAATCTGAAGTAGTGATAGATAATGGAGCTAAGGCGAGAGAATGTTTTCTTGCGGGCAATGACTTGTAAATCTCATTAAAAGATGCGAATAAGTTTTTTTATGTTATATTAAGCATTGCGGTGCTAATGCTTTATGGAGGCGTTGAGCGGTTAATGGGTGCACATTTCTGCAGTAAGTTGGTCAGCGGGATCTCACCTTGTGCTGGTTTACAGGAAATTACAACCTATTATTAGCAATATAGATTAATACCCAATTATATAGTAATCAGTAGTAGAAAGGCTGAGAACTCATTAGGAGGTCAGAAGATGCATGATCATTATGAGATGATAAGCATGAGACGGATGAACGACCTACTTGTATTGTTTATGATTTATTCACTGTTCAGAGTGGTCATATGATACAGTATCTATGTATTATGAGCTTCACGTTATGAAACGAGCGAGAAGTTAAAATGCTGGCGTGCATGATCTTTGGCAAATAAGATCCTTATTATGGGATAATTCGATTCGTAACTGAGGATTGCTCCGTG
>JABUQX010015455.1:25000-38059 GCA_015478945.1 Trachelipus rathkii | reverse complement strand
GTGCACACTAGATACATTGTAGATACTTTCGAGAAAAAACACACTCAAAATAGGCAGTCTCAAATTGGAACCATATTTAAAACGGTTAGGTATAACGAAATATGCTCTATAGGTTTTGTAACTTACTTAATCTCTCTCTCTCTCTCTCTCTCTCTCTCTCTCTCTCTCTCTCTCTCTCTCTCTCTCTCTCTTCTCTCTCTCTACCTCTCTCTCTCTCTCTCTTCTCTTTCCTCTCTCTCTCTTTCTTTCTCTCTCTCTCGCGAACATGTTCTGCAGGTTTTGTAATTCAATTAATTTTATCTACTTCGAAAATCTCATAAGAATTGGAAGAAAAATAAAAATATTTGTGTAAAATTTTAATTTCAACCATTTTTTTCAGTTTAACATTGAACATCTTTCCTTAAGTTAATATTCATTACTATTTAATGAATTTTCTTCGTGAATATATTTGTCATGCGAAATACTTTTAAATTTTCCAAGAGTCAGGAAAATCATAATGAATAAAAGAAAATTAATTATATAATTACTGTATATAATCCATATTACAGCAAGTCAGTTTATTAAAAAATATATAGTTGAATAAATATCAACATAAAATACAGTATCAATGCTAAATCATTACAAGATTTGAAAGATCTTTTAGTATAAATAATAAAATCTCATTAAGTTACTTTCATAATCTATAACAATTTGAAAGGTTTCATTTTCTTACTGATCAATTACGTAACTCACTAATCTAATAATCAGATTTTTTAATTAGTGATTTGAACTTAAATATAATCCTCTCAAAAATCGATTCAGGAGATGAAGAATCTTTATCAATTCTACATTTCGATCTCCAAGTGTTGGACCAATAAAGAAAAAGGCAAGTTCGGATTTCATGTTTACGAACACGCGAGTCAGTGCAGTGCATTCCTCTTCACAAAACATCTTCTGGTGGACATAAATATAATTCACGTGAAAGTAATTTTTCTTGAAGTTGCAAAAAATTTTTTAAATCGCATTCCCTAAACATATTTCTTCAATCTATATTATATACGAATATGTCAACTAACTACCAATTTTGATACTATATATAATATATATATATATATATACTAATATATATAATACAATATATTGACTATATATAATAAATTATATACACAATCTGTAATTTCCTTCAAAAATAATACTATATAGAATATATATAAGCTACGCCTACACATAACTTACTCCAACCTATACAATCATATATATACCGAATACACATATCAGCACGTATTTTGTTTCATGTATAAACTATCATATACAAACTATGTATAATAATAATATATATATCGTATATTTATATATAGTATCTATCTATATATATATAATATATACACTATATATATAATATATATATATATATATATATATATATATATATTAATATATAATATATATATATATATATATACTAATATATATATTATTTATATCACCCTTGGCTTTATTATTATACTAATTCATATATATACCTCTAATCACTATATATATATACTACTTATATACTAATATATATATATAATATGATAAGCCCAGTATATACCTTATAGTAATACCCCTATTATACCCTAGTAGTATATAACATTATATAACCTATACTATATAAATATATCTATTTATTATTATTATACCAATAATATATTATATACTATATATATACATGATATAAACTATATCATATAATATAATTAAATACTAATACTACTACTACTACCCAGCCACATCCACGAGTTTGCGGGGTATAATATATACTCATACTTATATATACTATAATAAATACTATATATATATATATATATAATATATACCTATATAATATATATATATATATCATCACTATATATATACCTCACCCTACCCACTGTTATATATACTACTAGTACTATATACCTATATATATCCATACCAATATAATTATATACTCACGTATATACTATACCGATATATATATAACCTACGTATCAGTCACGCGTTAATATACTATCAGTATAATCAATATCATATATACATATACTATATCACTATATGCTATAGATTATATAATCACTATAACATCTGCTCAATACACATATACTATACAGTATATATATATATATATATATATATATCAGCTAATCATATACTACTAATATATATATACTACCCTACCTATATATACCTATATACATATTATAGTCGCCCCATAATGAATAACTACTACATATCAACTACTCAAAACCTATATACCTATACTATACATCATACTACTCATATATACTATCACTATACCTACATATATATAATATATATATATATCAATATACTATTATATATATAAATATATATATCATAGACAATACCCAATATATATATAATATATTACGTGTTGAGATAAATTAATAGTATCATATAATTATATATATATATATACCTATATATACTATATATATAATTATATATATATGTATATATAACGCTACTACACTATATCAATATACCCTATATCAGTACGAGATATACACTATATCAACTATAGCTTATATACTTTACCTATATACTATATATATATATATTAATACTATACTAGCCCTATATATATACACTATACATATATATATATATACTTCTACTATTATATATAAATGACTTTTATACTAATTATTATTATAAGTATTACGTATACTCATAAAACCCGAGATATATACCCCTACTAATATATATATCACCTAATATAACTATAACATATATAACTATATAAATACCCTATATATATACGCTTATAAGATATATATATATATATAATATAATATATATAATACTACTATATCCCACACAAATCCCCCCACATTAATAATATATATTATTCACGTATACACTATATACCAATAATAATATCATAATACACCACTACACACTACATCACCATTACTACTGAACCTATATCATAATAATACATATATATATATAATATAATATATTATTATACATATACATATATATAAATATATATTTAATACTTACAGTATCTATCTATTATATAATATAATATATACATATATATATAATATACTATATATATATAGTATCCATAACCCCACTACTACTCAATATACTCCTATATCACTTATATATATTATATATATATATTATACACGTCCTATCACTCATATTACCTATAATACTACATACCTACCATATATAACTACTATACTATACCAGAGTCAATTACTTTGCTCACTAGGTCTGAACGTACTAATAAGTAAACGTATCAGTTATCCTTACTCGTTGACCCTCATTCTGCTTAGTGTACCCCAGTTCATCTCACGCGCTGTCACCAGTACTATATTATCATATAGTGATACTCACACAGTAACTGTAACATGAACCATACTTAGCTACGTCTACGGTATCTTGCTTAACCTCTCCCCCACCTCCTATAATACCAAATGCTTATTTTGAGTTTTAGTCTCTAACTTGATCGCCTATGTATACGTCGGTCATTAATATATTATTAGTCATGCTAGCTGCTCGTGCGGTATACTATTTTTATAGTTATATCTATTTATGTGCCTCACTCTGTAGCGTTAGTACAGAGCGTATATTCATATTTCAGTCATCACTATACTATACCTACCTACTCATACATAGATATAATATATTATATATACTTCATATATTATATTATATACTAATTATACTATATATATATATATACTACTATTATATATATACAGTACTCCTACAAACTATATATATATACTATATTTCCACTATATATCATTTCATATCATATACTAATTATATAATCAATATATACTACCTGGCAAATACTAGTATATATATACCTATCCATTATACTTATATATATCAGCGTACAACTCACCTAACTATTTATATTAATATATCTTTAGTTGTAATGATATATACACGCTATTCTACTACTTCACACCTATATATAATTATATATAGTTACAATATACGAACTCGCTCACTTGTGATGAGTGCTTCGAGGAGTTTTCTTTTTATTAAGCCTAATTTTTGTGAAGGACGCACCCGTATAGTGTGATGATGTATCAAACATATAATAAACTCACGCTCCTGAGCCCTGTATAGTCAAGCAGCCGCGCCATCAATATCCGTAATCGCTCTTACGATATATCACTCTCTACACATACTACTCTACTATATATACTCAATCGTTTTTGTAGATATATTATTTAGTGTATATATACGTGACGTCACTAATAATGTATACTGTACTGTTACATTTAGAGCTATTTTAGTATAAGTTCACCTTTGAGTTCTGCACTCGGAGATGCGCTGCGTCTCTTACTCATACTACACTACGATATCACATTTTACTATATATGGTACTGTTGGACATAGTAGTTTGGCCTATGATGCCGCTACTCGCTCAGCAATGATGCTTGATCCTTCATGTGACTGGTATTGCTTCACGGTGAGTCCGTTTTTATGATACCATCTTCCTCTTATATAATCCTCCTGCATTAATTGACTAGTCATAGACAGTACTCACTATACATTACACACCTATATACAAATAACGTCACTCTCCCGACCCCTATCCACCTTACTAGTGGTTATTTGAAAAATAAAGTACGTTCCCACTTAAATAGTTGCTGGCTGCCAGTTACTACGTGTACTAGGCGTTAGCTCATGACATAATGAACTAAATACTATATCCCGCTTGGTCTAGTGTGTAAATATCCGACGTCAGCTCATGCTGTCACTACGTCATATAATCATAGTACTAGAGCAGTACAAGCAGCTAGTACTCTCACGCTCTCCTAAACCTACTACCTCAGATACCTCTCATATCAATGGAGTTTGTTGGATATAAATGTTATATGATTATTGTTCTTCTATATATAAAACTCTCTAGAGCGTATTATGCTGCATGCTTTCTAAGCTTATATATTAGAGGGATTCATTTTAGTCATGGGCTCACCTCAGTTATGCTGGCGTCTGTCTATCTCCTCATCTCCCTAACTCTCAAATTAAGACTAAATGACTGTTATTGGATAAATCAATAGTAAACAGTTCTCGCCGGTTCCGCTCTCGCATCAGTTAGTTATTGTACTAAATCTAGTATTATGATAGTTAAGCAGAAATATCTGAATACAACATAACACATCCACCATATGTATATGTCAGGTAAGTATTATAAACCCTCCCTGACCCGCAGCCAGGAAACGCGTCTCATCCACGCTCTCCTAACCTCTCATCGAACTTACTCACTACCAGTTATTGATTATTAGAATAATGTAATGATAGTATTCAGGCTGACTTAAGAGTATAGACTTGATCACTACGCTGCTGCTTCTGCATTTTTCTGTATAGTGTACATATTGTTGCCATGGTGCACGTGACCTTCAGTCGTCCTTTATCTTTCCCTAAATATCCAAACTAACTACAATGGCCTGTTCTGAGTAATATCAGCTAGTTTCGGCGGTCACACTCATCGCCGGTGATATTAAATAGCTAGCTGCCACTTTCGCTGGTATTTCTCTCAAGTGAGGGTAAATAATATTTATTGCATATATCTTCTATTATAATCACTCCTGCTACATAACCTAAAAGCTATGCGCGGCTGACTAATATATAGTATCTGAGACCTACTCACTATCTTACCTAATCCCTACCTATACCTTTATGAGTCGGTTTGAGAATAGATATAACTTATTATATGTGTCTTGGTACTTATGTTCTGATCTATCGCTACTCAGCGGCACATAGCCCTAACTCAAGGACGGAATCTGAGTGTTACACGCTGTCAGAGGTAGCAGGTCAACAAACAACTAATACAAAAACTTAATACGACCAAGTCACTATCCGCAGCCACACCGCACGCTTTCAAAGCTAGGAACATCGGATCATTTTAATATCACCTCTTCCTATGTCACGGCTAACACCATCACAACGAAGCTGTGCAATACACCAACGTGTTTATTATTTTCATAAGTAGTAAAGAGTCGTGCCGTGCTGGTGCAGCGGAAACCTAGACTATATGCACCCGTCTGCACGTGTCCCGACTTAACGTACTGAGTCCCTAGTGATTGCCTGGGGTCTCACCGTCTGTCACCGTAGTCACTATCTCTACACCACACACTTACCGAAACATGCGCAGACAAATCCGCACACACTGCGTAGGTTCTCTACGAGAGGCGACTGATGAGAGAGGATTTCCACAGCCGAGTATTCTCCAGCTAAGCTACGTCACACCGAGCACTCTCTGTGACTCGGTGGTGTTCTGCTAGGGTGTCGATCCGCTTCGCGGAGTTGTACTGCTAGTTGCTGCTCCTGCCCCGCAGCTTCGAATGCCCTTTCTCTTTCTTCTCCTTCCGTTCGACATGTTCGAGCACCTGCCGCTCAGGTACCTATAGAAAAGAGATTAAAGCACCAACCATCCCTCTCTAGAGCAGACACCAAGTGGGAGTGAGGTACAAAGCGTATCCACTGTATACAACTCCACGCCTGTATACAAATCAGAATGTAAATAAGCCTTTCCTCGCCCGTCAGTGCCAAGTCTATCTAGCTCTCTATCCCAGGAAAACCGTAAGGCGATATGAATGACCAATCCCGTATGCCCCGACGAGGAATTCCGATTAAGTCAGGCTGTATGTCACCATTACAGTACCTAACAAGTGGCAGATTGATGCGAGAAACGTAAGCAGTCTCACGCGCGAGAGGGGCAACCTGACCCGAAAAGAACAAGTAAAAATCTGAGCTCCGCCGCAAGCTATATTCACAAAATACCTACAGAAGCACTGCTCTCTAGAATCTCTTCTCGTAGTGAGTCTCGCTCCTGACACGCACCTACGCGTCCCGGTGAAGATGATGAGTGCGAATCACCAGATCCATATCCTTCTCCGTGCTTCCCTCTATATCCTGAAGCCCTATGATGATCTGTGTTATGATTAGTCAAGCAGTATGTAGACGAGAACCGTTCCGGAAATACGATTCGCGATAGAAAGTTCGAAGGTCAACAATAAGACTATGCCTAGAAGTGATGAATGTTTTAAAAGAATTAGAAATTCACAAGGTCAAGACCGACCAAGCACCACCCGACAAACTCTATAACAGCCCATCTATCTCGGTATTTATATAGAATCGTGAACCACATTAACCAGCACCTCGAGAGGTTCCTAGCGAAGTAGACCAAGAGACCGAGCAGAAGCTAGGAAGCATTATGATGTACAAATCATCATGTATACGTCGAACTCTCGTCAATCCGGCATAATATGCGGGGGTGAATAGAGTTAAGTATTGTTAAGTGTGCCGTAGTCCACTATTCAATGCGGCGCTTGAGAAACCCTGATCTAATGTAAGTGAAAAGTTTAGATAGAAACGTGGAATACAGCAGGATATCTCTCTGTAGCCCGAATCACACATCTCACAGTGATACACAGAAGTCCAATAAGCAAGTCGCTGCCGCCTATCAACAATACGAGCCGAGTTTATGAGTCATGTAGAAAGTAATAGCCAGACATAAGTATAGCTATAAATGCATCATTTGAGCGAATACCCAGATAGAGCGACTTGTTAATTGCCCCGCCAGCCAGGCTATTTGAACGTCGTTTCCCATATTCCCGGTTCCAAATGCTTTCCTAATCCGATATGGATTGTCAACTCCACCATCGCAGGAGCTCTCCACGTAGTTCTAAGGCGTAACAACCTATAAATCGCTAATATAGCTAATATGTTCTAGTACAAGTACGACCAGTATATGCCGTCGGCGCCCACGCAAAAAAGCCGTTACCTGCTCGACGAAAGAAGTGAATGAGATTCCAGATCGATCTAAGAAATAGAAGTGAAGAAGATGCTTTCAAAATATGCTTACTATTAGTGAGAGAGCAGATCCTAACTCGAAGACTACCGTAGGCTAATATGCCTCTCAACCACCAGAATTCAAGCCGCTTCCTTTTTCGCCATATGGATTCTGTCTCCTAAGCACATAAGAGACGTGCTATCCCAAAGCACCTGAAATGAACCTAGCTGTCAGTATGCTAAGAGACAACATATGAGAGCGTAGTATAGTTTTGAAGCACCGCACGCGTAACTTTCCCGCCCCATATAAGGAACATGGTCATCTATTTTGCCCTTCCACCCAGAACACTCTCCGGTTAAGCGCAGAGTATGCCATTCGCAGGGTTCCACCCAACTCTATCTACACGCTTAACGTTAGATTCGTGCAGTGATCTCCATTGCTACTCGATCAAGAGCTAAGTCACTATCCTATATATATGTCTAAGTCACTAGGACACCTGAGCAGGAGAAGGAGAGGATGAGGAAATGCCAGAAATCTCAGGTTGAGTAGAGAAAATCAGACGCACGAACCAAGAGACTGGCTTCTTCAGTGGAGACATTCAGCCAACAGAACCCCATCAGAGCCGAAATTAAAGAGGAGGAAAGACAGAGTTACAAGAAGTTGATAGAGATGTTGTGAGGGGTGTGGCCAAGAGGCCAAGAAAGAGATGTCATAGGAAAACTAAGGAGGTATAGCGCACTTCGCTTTTCCGATGGAAAGCCCGCGTTGCTCGACGAATATCCCTGCAACCCAATTCTAGCCAGAATGAAAATTAGCACAGAGTTGCATAGGCAGAACCGAGGAATTTTTTCCACTCCCATACTCACTCGTCTCTCACCTGAACATGCGACCCAGAAAACCAAGCACGATCGAACCACTGATATAAAATGAGGAAAAAAGACTTTAAGATCGAAACGAAGCACATGAAACCTACGCTCATCCCATCAAACGAGATAACAGCTCCCACTTACTCGGCAGAAGTCGAAGCGTGACAAAAGGAAGGCGAACATAAGCAAGATCATCTCCAGAACCGATATAATTACCCGTAGACAGCAACGCAAGGCCCCCCAATCGGCCCGATCAAAGTGGAAGAAAAAACGAGTACGCAGGATGGAAGCTGCGTGGAGAGAAAGCATTTAAAATAAAGAGACTATAAGGTGTTAGTCAGATGTTTACCGATACCGGTCGAGCGAAAGTGGTGTATTTCTAACGAGAGAAGCAAACTAAGTGGTAAGACTGAAACAGTAGGATCAAGTAAAAAACAGACAATGTGTATCACAGACCTGGTTAGCGACGAATCGAAATGTTAGATGGTTCTTCTAAATAGTTGCATCCCAGATACGATTGAGAAATCACTTGAATGAAATTCAAGCAACTCTCCCAACCATCAATCGAATATGAAGAGACCCCAACCCACTTCAAGCTCGTTATATCGTACATGAAATCCCCTAAATAGAGGACCTCGTATTTGGATGAGAAGATATCATGTAAATGAATAAATAACTATACATATATATATATAAATATAAGTATAGCATACGTATACACACACACTAATACATATATATATATACTACATAATATATATACTATATATATATATATATATTATATATATGTATAATATATATGTATAGTATATTTATATATATTCTATAAAAAACGTTCATCACCTCACGGGCAATACGCCCTATTAAATTAGGGACAACTTCTCTAGGTAATGTCCTACCTAGGATCCGAAGTCAGGAATTTGAACCCTCGACCTCAGACTGCCATTGCAATTACCAGTCCGCTACACTCTACCGTACTTGAAGCCACAGATAGCAAACTACTATATATCATCATATAAATATACTATATTATAATAATATATAATCACTATATCAATAATAAATAATATATAATATATATATACCATACTATATATGATATACTATACTATACCTATAATAATATAACAGGTTAAACTACTACTAAAATAATATAACATATAATAACATATATATATATATTATTATATATATATATATAATATAATATATATATAATGACATATATATATATATTATACTAATATACTATATATAAATACTATATTATATATATATATATATATAAATATATATATATCATAATATATATCATAATATATTAATTCTCAAATTATACTATTAATATAATATATATAGTATATATATATATATATATAATAATATATATAATAGGTATATATGATATATATATATATATATGAAAAACAATTGCTAAGATTGGAAAATACACATTACTGTAAACAGGAGTAAATAGAACCTTTTATTATCAAATTATAAGATTAATATTTGAATAAATAAATTTGATAAATAATTATTTGGAAAACATTGCTTAATCGTAAAAACTTAATTACAGTAATAAACAGGATATGAAATAGATAGTAAATTAAATTCTAAAATAATATTTTATATTATTAGAAAAAAAAAACAATTGTGAAATACATTTAATTAATTAATTAATTAATTAATTAATTAATAATTAATAATTTAACTAATCAATTTCCCAATGGAAAAACCCGACGTATTTTCCATATCGCAATATTTGTTTCATATTAAGATTTCTTTTGCATAATTAATTTGTAAAATTCGCCGGATGCACTTCCTACAATAACAAGATAATCAGACAACAAAGCGGATATAAAAGGAAGAGACCAGAGACTGAGAGCTCATTAAAATCCGACTACCATAAATTAAAAATATACAAAAGAAAATAGACAGTAAAACTAGAATTTAAAGTGGCTATAAATTCAAATTTTATTTAAAGTAATACGCTGAACAAATTTAAAGTTTATTTTTTGGACCTAGGAAATTATTCGGACTTAGAAGTTTTTAAGCTTAATTCGAACTTAGAAATTTCCAAGCGTAGTTTATACTTAGAAAATAATACTAAATTAGATATTTTAAACAGAATTTATTACATAAATAACTAACTTGCAGATTCTAACTTTAAAATTTCCAATGTGAATTCATCGAAACTTATCGAAAAAGTAAGTAGGCTTTGCAATTAACCTTATGATAATTAACCTAATAAGAAATAATTTTTCTAATTTAATTTATTAATATTTGAAACTTTTAAAATTTTATTTTTCTAATTTGAAATTATTTAAATTTAGTTTTTAAAATTTTATTTCAAATTTCAGTTTCAAATTTAATCTTAATTTTAATTTCAAAGTAATTTTAATTTTTTACTTTTCAATTTTTAATTTTAAAAAAGATTTATTTTAAAAACTTTTCTAATTTAAAGACTGTTATCAAATTTTAAGCTTTAATGTTAGAGTTATTTTAATTTCATTTTAAGTAATTTGAATATTGCTTTGAAACCGATCCAAAGGAAATTCATTCTGAATTTCGATAATAATAATAATAATAATAATAATAATAATAATAATAATAATAATAATAATAATAATAATAATAATAATAATAATAATAATAATAATAATAATAATACTATTAAAAGGAAATTGCAATGACTAACGCGAAAACGAGACAAAATAAATACGTCATTAAATAAATACGTAACTAGAATTCATTGCGTAACGAAAGAAAGTATGTTTACAATTTTAATAGGTCAATGACATAGCCAAAACAAATACATAGAATATATATGTGTCAGTAGGTGAATCACATAACTGGGTGTACGTATGAATATATATACATGTGTATGTGGAAAGCACATATGAAACATATATATATATATATATACTATATATATATATACTATATATATATATATATATATATATAATATATATAATAAAACATAGACATATTTATATATTGTGTCTTTCATATAATAGATTTCTCTATAAACATATATCAAATATATATATTATATATATATATATATATATACTATATATATGTAATGCGAGCGACGTGAAGGAAAGATTTGAAAGTTATGTGTATCATAGATACCACCACTATCGAAGTATATATATATATATAATAATACTAGTATAATATAGTATATAATAACTATATATATATTATATTATATACAAATTATATATATATATAATATATATATATATACTATATCGATATATATATATATATATATATATATATACATATTTTTGTCTAAGTAATAGGTATATATATATATATAGACACAACTATATGTGAGGCATACTCAACCATGTATTCGTAGATGAGTGTTTATGCACCCACATATAAGTATATATATATATATATATATATAGATATATATAATATATATACATAGATATATATATATATAATATATATTATATATATACTATATATAAATACAGAGTTCAATGAACTCTCATAATGTTTATTTAACTTTTCACAGGAGGGTCATAGAAACTCTGGGCTTTTGATTTTTGTGAAAATTCTTAGATTTTTAAGATAATTTAGATTTTATTAATGATAGTTTTGACCGATTTTTAATCATTTTACGCTTAACTGTTAACTTTTACATAAGTGAAAACATTTCCTTTAAATACTTGATACAAACCTTAGCGAACGTGTTCATCGAATCAAATTAACCAATAAAATAGTCCACAGTGTAACAAGAAGATTGTGAAATTAGAAATATTTGAACAAAACCAATACTACATATACTATACTAAATAAGCCATATTAGTAATAATAATCATGAACTAGATATATAATTATAATAGAGCATACTACTACCTATATATAGAATATATAATAGATATATAATTATACTATCAGTCACCACTAACTACCTATATATAACTAATAAATATATATATGTATATATATAATATACGATACATATCATATATATATATATACATAAATATACCTATACTATACTATACTATATATAATAGCGCAAATATATATATATATATCAGACTACTATATATATAAATAATATAATATCCATATCATTTCGTTCCGGCTGGTCATAGTATTTGGGAAAACAACAATTTAATAATCAAAAACAATATATATAATATATATTACTATATATATACCAAACAATATATACTGTAGTATAATATATATATAGAATTATAGATATATACGTAATTATATATATTATCCATATATATATAATCATAAACATATATATATAATATAGAAGCTCAGACAAAATATAGACTATATACAAACATACTACTAATAAACCATTAAATATAAAATAATAAATAAACTAATTTAATTGTGCTAGTC
>JABUQX010015455.1:0-20000 GCA_015478945.1 Trachelipus rathkii | reverse complement strand
GTTGCAACATATTGTCTCAACTTTCACTAGTATTTGATTTCCAGAGTAGGATTTGTTATTTTAAAGATGAGAATAACCCACATTTGATTGATTTAGAAAATCCGATACCGTTAATGGTAGATAGAAAATTGGAATTATCTGCAAGATTGGCAGATAAGGAATACTCCAAGCGAAAGTCAGGAGCTATAAGTGAAAATGGTATATCAGGAGAACCGGTTAAACACAGACAGCCACGGAAGAAAAACGTAAGTCGTTGTAGACCGAATAGAAATTCGGACAGATGCAGCGGTACTCGCCATAGGTACACCCGTGCTGACCTGAGCCGACCAGTACCGAACCCTGTACTACCAATTAGTTGAAGATTTAGTCAGAAAATTGTGTGCCCACGTATGAATGCCTATAGACACCAAAAGCCAAATGGAAGAAATTAATAGAAGAAATTGGCGCATAGATAATAGAAGAAATTGGCGCAGAAATAATGGAAGAAATTGGTACAATAGAAATTGGCATAAAGGGAACAGCCAAAGAAGAAAATATAGGAGACCGAACCGAACACTAGTTTATGATAATTTTGAAGGATTTGAAGGCGATAGATACAGCCATAGGGTCTCAAGAACTCCAGATTTACCGCTGATTCTCGAGGAAGATACATAGGAGGAGGCGAATACATCCGAGAGCGATGAACAGAGTGAGGAACACCACACTGATATGGAGTACGCGCTTGAAAATGTGCGCTCTGGCAAATTTCAGATGCAAGCTCTCACACTCAGTTAAATGAGAATGAGCATAGCATGCAACCATCTGACCACAGTTCAGATGAAGATTATTATAAGGCTTTTAGGCCTAATCCATCTGATCAAACCAGATCTTTTGATCATGATGAAGAGAGTTACGAAGTTAATTCTAAGAGAACCAATGAACACGGTTATGATTATGGCTTTGATCGTTGTTATAATTATGCCAGAAAATTTGCTAAAAAGCCCAACCGGTACAGTTGGAAGAAAATTCATTGGAAGAATCATAGAAAAGATTCTGAAGATAATTTTTGGTTTATCTTAAAGTAAATTGGTGTATATAGTTAATTGATCAATTTAAATTAATATTTAATATTCAGATGAAGACTCTGATCAATTTAAATGGTACCAGTGGAAGAGTACCTATAAAAGCGTACGGCACCGCATCACACCGTCCAACAGCTATCAAAACCCACCGAACTCACATAGAAATTCAACATGGTGGAAGGTCACGAAGGAAAGCACGCCTAAGTGTCCAAAAGACATCAGAACGAATGGAAAGAGAGCAAGGAATGGTAAGAACGCTACAAGACACCTAAGTGATACAAGCCGAACTGGAGAACACCAGATCATCAAATCAACTCAAGTCGCCGAACGTATAAACACCTTGCGCCCGCTGAAAGGCAAGCATAGCGGTAAAAGCCACCAGAAGTCACATATTTAATGTGCCCGTCAGTAGTAGGAAAAACGGAGTATACTATACCATCAATTAAAGGTGAATCAAAGTGGAGTAAAACAAGCTCTAAATCAGATGCGAAATTGTCATTGGCCCGTCAACGAGCATCAGATTCAACTACAAGTTCGAAAAACTTAGAAAAGCACCACAAGACACATCAAGAAATTGGAAGCAGTTTACACCAGCACCGAGAAAGATGTGCACCTGATCGTACAAAGCGGAACATCTGTAAGAAGAGAGAATATAGGATCCGAGAGGATGCGGCCGTACCCTCAATAATCGGACAGAGCGTAAAGAACTCAGAAGGAATAACTTCAGTCCTAAATTCTCGATTCGATTCAGGCAAGAAGCGAAGTATATCGGAACTAGATCAGGAAAGAATAAAAGGAAAAATTTTAAAAATATATAGTAATGATAAAATTTTAGATACAAATAAAAACACACCAGAAATTAGAGGAGAACCTTACCTATATGAAGATATAGATATAATGTGTGTAGTAAAACTAAGAAATAATAAAAAAATTATGCCTAATTATAGAAATATCTTAGAAGCAAAAGTAGAAAATGAAAAGGCGCAACAAATGCCTGATAACTGTGTAATAATTACTAAGCCAATAGATACCTTTAGAGGCAACGCAGCAATCTTTGTTCTTAGTACACTATCAACAGTAAAGGAAGGCAATATAATTATAGAACTAATCAATTTAGGAAGCCGCCCAATAGAAATAACAAAGGGTGAAGCAATTTCAATTGCCCATCCAGTCTTGAGAAGAAAAGAAGCAGATCAACGCCACTAGAAACACTATGATGAAGCAAATACACTCGCAAAACCATTAGCAAGAATCCAGAAGACTTACAATAAATGGTGAATAAGGATACCTCTAATCTCATAGATAACCAATAATAGGGACTATCGTAGAGAAGGAATATATATACATGAACGTACAAAGAGATTTTACTGACGAGTAGAGAAGTCAAAAGAAACGAGTTGATTTCCAACGACCAAATAAAGATAACTCGAATAAACTAATCATATTGTAAATTTCTCTAAATGGAACAACCAGAGATTTTTGATATAGAAAACATCTGGGAGTTTCTTTTAGAACTAGTTTACCTATAACTTACCAATTCAAGCTAGAGTGCTTAAGAAGAGGACTATCTCTGAATAAAGTACTATACACTGCACAGTATCAACAACCTAGATGCTACGTCAAGGATATCATAACACTATTTAATAAAATAGATGACGAAAGATCAATTAAGGATAAAGATGATAATCTATGCAATCTTTTGAACAACACTTTGACTCTCAGTGATCACAAACCATTACACTTAAAGTGCCATACTGTATATGCTAACGCCCAAAAAGGAGGGAATAGTAAATTAATAATCCACCGTCAAGTTAATATAGTGATTGATACATATTAAGTGGGAGGATCAATATAATACATAACGTAATAATAATTTAATTAACGATCGTTTAAATCCAATAATAACTATATTATAATCAATACTTTAAAATAATACTCTCGATTTAAATTATATAAATCATATAAGGATTAAAAATGCAATCTTATATTAAATAACAGATATTCGTATATAAATACAAGTGGTGATGATATTTTTTTCAAGATAATGTTCACGATGTAAGACACTCAAGGACTCAATATTAATAATAAAAATAAATTATTAACTAATGCTATAATATTAGAAAAAGACTCTCTCTAGCTACCATCGTCGTAGGCTTTCTCCCTAGCTCCCGCAAGTTCCCTCTCCGTCTCGATTTGTGTGTTGTGGTTGGAGAACCATCCCAGCTGTTTCTTATCTGCAGAGTTGATGTCCTTTTAATGTGTGATTTATAAGCGGAATATTGTTATGGTCTGATACTTGCTATTATCTGAGCTATTTAACTATCTCGATGACTAATTTTCTTGCAATATATTCATAATAGCGTAGTATAACAGCCACTTTTCGAATAATACATGCGATCCTTACCTTCTCATCACTGATGTCTTTACTCCATCACTACATGTATAGTTACACTACATGCAACTATTCTCCAAATGTTCACCATGAGTTCGGATGTGTAAATATCATTGTCTATTACTCATATCAGAGACTAATGAGAGAGCCAGTTATACGCTCTCTCTCTCGATTGCACGAGCACGTTTCCTTGAGGTTGTCTATTATGGACATCTCATGTGCAGAAGATGAATAGCTCTGGTGGTGTGGAGACTATACGTCATGATACACAAAATTAGCTCATCCGACTTTTTTGTACACTTCTCCTGAATCGCACTCCGAAGGATACACACTCGCATTATGTTTGGTCTCGTTACCAATGTATATTCTCCTTACATAGCGTACTATAGTGTACATAAGATCTTTATTGAAGGTGTATTCGTTATTCGTGATTAAGTCTTCTCATTTATGTAGTGTAAATCATTCAAAAAAATGAGATATGAGGTGTTTGATATATCGTGGTGGCACGGATTTGCAAAGCAACGTTTTATGCAGTTCATAGATAGAGCAATAAATATAATGTAAATAGTGATAGAAGTACTATAGCTTAATAGTGATGCTCTCTCTATACTGGTGGGTGCGAGATAAAGATACATGGATAAATGGTGTAAGAAAGAGCAGTGTTAAACATCAGATAGATCAGAAAGAGATTATATAAATATTGGTATACTTTTATGCTGAAAGAGATATTCTTTGCTCTCTATTTCTACTTTAGTGTGAATTTAATTATAATAACTTATATATGCTACTTTAGATGAGATGATAAGTAAGAGTTTTATAACATAGAATCGGTCGTGACCATACCCCTGTGTGGATAATCTAAGTGTGTTATCGCGTGTTTTAGACAAAGAAGAATAATGAGATAGAATGGGTTCCTTGAGAGCAAACAAGATTCCATCTCTCGCATGTCATTGCATATGTGTCGCAATACTCTCCTCTCTCGCTCAAAATTTAGTAGAACAAGCACTTTCCGGCATGTGATATAGGGGGTAATAGATGGAACGCAACGACTTCTCATATTCGCTCATATCGCATAATGCAATACAGATGATATGGTATAATAAGATATAGGACTACTTTTATATTTATATAGGTATAATATTTATTTTATTATTTAGCTATAACTAATAAAATATTTAATAAATAAATTATTTATATAATATATTTAATAATGGATACAATAATATTTAAATATTTTTAATTATGATTTTTTTATATAAAGGATATTAATATATATATATATATTATATATAACTATATAGTATATATATTATATATATATATATTAATACTATATTTATATACTTATACTATAATATATATTTATTAAATATAAAGTATATAATTAATATAATTATACGTGTAAAGCAAAGAAATAAAGTTAATATTTAGTCTAGTATTTAGTTTATTTAAAAAAACGGTAAATATATTATATATATATATAATATATATATATACCAAACGCTCATACACGCAGGTATTAATATATATTATAGGCTCCTCATAGTATTTATAGGTCCTTAACTCAGTTATCGTATATTATATTATCCATATCATTAATATTATATATTAATATATTAATGGCATCTAATAATAATACCTATAATTATAATATATATATATTAATATATATGAAACATATATATTATATTTGCAAGTGAAGAGAGAGATGAGGATATGTAAGAAGATGAGAGAGTATAGTGAGAGTAAGCATGAAATAGAGAACTCGAAGTGATTGAGGAAGATAATTAGAATATTATCGATTATAACATCGTATATCCCAATAAATACAGGTGATGTAAAAAGACCTCGGAAGAATTAGATAAGAGCAGAAAGTAGAAGAGTAGAGAGAAACTCAATAGATTTACATTTTTAAAGTGGGATTAAACTAAAATTTGTGTAATTTTCATGGAACTATTATATAACACATAAAATTTTAAAGTTAATGAATAAGTAAATATCTGAAAACGATGTAAGATATAATTATAATTTGATTTATTAGGAATTATATAAGAACATTTAAGTTATAAATTTATTCTTAAAATAAATTATACCTATATCATTATATATAGAAAATAGTTAATTATCATAAATCAAGATACTCATATTGATAAAATAAAGAGATAAAAGATAAAATATGAAGATAATGACAAACGATTTAAAGTATATTAAAATCATGTAAATGAATAAGATAATATTTTAGACAATGAATAGAGAGAGTATAAAACGTAAAGTAAATTTTTATCGTTAAGTAGATTATCCTACACACTATTGCACTATATATGAAGAATCTCAAATATTAACATTTTCGAGTAAAGAATTTATAATTAAAAGTTAATGATCATATATTCAAATTAAGAGTATTATATATATATTAATAGGTAAAGAAACATATACAATAGTATTAATAATTTTATTTTAATTAAAAATATTTATGAGTTTAATATAAAAGTAATAATAAGAAATATACAGATTATATTGTGCCGCGGGCTACCAATAAGATTCTGTATATAAGATATTAGCTTATATAGATATGTATCACCCATCATTATATCATTGTAATTAATTTACTCTAGGAATTAACCATTTAGTAGAAAACTAGTGGGTCTCATAATGATATACTATATAATACGTAAGTATATCATAGGATATTTGTCTCCATATTAAAGAGGCATAGCTAAAGAATTTGATGAAATAGATATTCATTTAACCCTAGAATGGCTTGCAGAATTATAATTATGTAATAGAGTAAATAGATAGTTTCATGTGAAAAAGGTTAGACGCATACATAATGTGGACATATGATCAAGTGTAAGAAAGTCAAGTAAAAAAGAGGTAATCTGTAAACTCGTAAAATGCCTTAAGAAGGGCTTCACAGTTAATAAGATTTAATACTCACCTGATCGTAGCGTTTGATCGCTCTCTACCGGGCGGAAAACAACCTTTAAATATCAATAGTAAAGAGATCGTATACAGTTAAATGATAAAGAGTAATGAGGAGAAGAGGTATTTATTATATTGAGAGTTATATATACTAATAAAAGTCTAAATAGTAAAAATTTGTTGATATTCATGAGGTTGTGATATATTTATTAATAGATAAAATTGTTAACATACACAAATAAAAACATAATAAGTGAACACGTTAAATAGGATATGTGATAAAGGAGGTAGAGGGGAAAGGTCCCCTAAAGCAACAAACGTAGTTTGATTGATTAACAGCGATTCTCTTTTGTACGAAATTACTCTAAGTGGTAAGTGCTCGAAGCTCGTAAATGATTAATAGATAACGTCTGCATGCACGTGTTAAGCTTTGGTGTAATTAAATGGATAAAGAAATGAGTGAATAATAGTTGTTGGTTCTTTCATTCGAACTAGATGAAATGGTCAAGAATAGTATTTTAAATAGTAGAAAATGATATTATTATAAGATTCATGAAGCTTTTAATGAAGTATTAGATGAAGCATTAAAATAAATGTAAATGTCGAGCATGCATTTATTTTAATCCATACAATATGCAGTCCCTATAAAAAATTACCCATCTACGCATGGCCGAGTGTAGGCGGTAGGCGAGCTTGTCGGTAATGGTAATAACTCGATGGATGAGAAATATATTACTTACATATCTTGTGAGATTTCGCTTTTATGTATCCTATGTGAGGGTGGGTAGGTAAACTCTTGAGTTTAACTAGTGCACCTATCAGGGCTATACGAGATTCAACACTATATTGAATGTTTTTCTTGCTCTCAAGCGAATTTGTAAGTTGCTGCTCGTGGGTAGGCATTGCTATTAGCTTCCGTGATCTCATTACTCTAACATATGTCATTTTGATATTTAATGTTATTTATAACACATCTCAAAGATTTATGTTGAGTGATTCTCAAAAAAATTATGGCAACTTTGAACAGACCACATAATCAATTCATCAACATATATAATATACTTTTGTGTGATAGTATATAATTATTAATAAGTGATTAATAGTAATATATTAAAAATTATGATAATATGATATTTATATATTACTTAATATATATTATATAATAAGATTTTCTTGTCCATCTATAACCGTAAATCTTTAGCTTGAAGGTCTGCGAAAAAATAAAAAAATACTCAATAAATATAATATGCATAAATAAACTTCAATAGACATATAGTAATATAGGTATCAAGTAATAGAGATTATATTATTGGAGTTTATCAATACAGAATTTAACAGATTATTTATAATATAACATAAGTATAATTTACATATAAATGAGCTATGTGAATATTAGAGTATAAAAATAAATTATATGAAATATAATTTTAAGTACTACTAATAATATATGCTATATATCACTCAACCGCAGTATTTACTATAATGGTATAACTTATTATTGTAATATATAGTAATAAAATCTATATATGATATATATAATATTATGGCTCCATTATTAGATTTTGCAATATATGTATAATTCTATAGCTTGATGTAATGGTTATGAGGATCAATAACCGGTGCTATACGACGTAGATATATATATAATTGAATATATTATACATATATATAATTATCTAATAAATCAGTGTATATATTTTGTATGAGTAACTCACTAATATTATAAAATTATATTTATATTTAACTATAACTTTTGGCATCCTATATATATACATCTCTCTATATTTAGAATTTAATGCTATCTCAGATCAAACTGCAATGGATATTATCCACGCAGTCAGGTGAATCAATATGATGCTCATTATTTCTTCGCTAATGTGAGGTTCAATATGAGGCTGAAAAGGGATAGTGATCGCCGATGTCTTCTACTCATTTGCTTACTTACTCTTTTTACTCCTAGGTGTAGCAAGCGTTGCGCACAATCTTATTGGCCTAGAAGCGTACATGAGTCCCTATCTGAATAGCTAGACATATGTTGTGTGTATGTAAGACGATAACGCCTTTTGAGGTACCGTTTTTATTGAGTGAATGTTGAAATAGGTATCCTTACTATAGAAGAAGGTGAAGTAAAACCTATAACCTTCGAGAGTGGTTATTTAACTTCTCATGAAGGACTCGAGTGATGTATCCGAAACCATATTCTAACGAAGGATGGATACTTATATAGAAAAGCTTGCTCAGGGTTTAAGTACAGTTATACGGACTCATAGAGAAGAGGAATTGCTGTGAAGAACGCGCAACTAGTACCAGGGGCTCGTGAAAGCTACATCCTGGTGAGTTGTTTAAGATTAGATATATATATATCTTATATAATATATATATATTAATTAATATAATATTATATTATTAATAAATCATTAATAAGAAAATGAAGTATTATTTATATAATTATTAATATACTTCAATACTTCAAAATATATACTAGTGACTAATATAGTAGTATCATATATTATAATAGAATTTATTATAGTATATATATATATTATATTAAAAATATATATATTATTATATTAATAATTAATATATATATATTTAATATATATTAATTATAATCTAAGCTCACTCTCTGTGAAAAGTGTTATTACTCTAATACTACCAATATTAAAATAAGAAGGTGTTGTACACGAAGTCAATTTTATACGCTAACTTACATTCTAGTTAAAAAATAGTTACCAATAACATGACTACATATAAAACAATAAGATCACATTAATCTCATAGTATAAGATATATTCATATATTATGGCTAGCTGAATAAAGTAGAGAAATAAGGATAAACGGCTGATTCTTACAATTATAAGTTACTATTACATATTCGATCATAGTGTGACGGTGAGCATTAATCACTCTCCTCACTCTTGAGCTTTAATAATTTTATATTTATACTTCTCGTCCGAACTTACCCTACGCACTGGGTTACGTTTAAGACAATAAAGTCATGTGTGTTCCTGACTGCCTGATATAGATTATTCAGTGAAGTAAAATACATCATTGGTGAATGCGAATCTATAATAGATCGATTGAGGAAACCATACCGAAGGAGTACGCCATGAGGATGAATATTGCAGGCTTTCCACTAATAAACGATCTCGATCTGTAAACGAAAGTATACCCGTTCCCATCAGAGGATGTCATTTGCATCATCGATCCATACCTGAAGAACCTATCTAATGGTACAAGAATAGGCTTTGAGACTCTTCTCAGATATGACTCTCGATCTAAGTACTCTCGAAGAAACGAATATAAAATGAGTAGATATAAGGTTATCTCAGTATTGGATCTACGGCTGGAGTGTAAATGATATAGACATAGATAATACTCAAGCATAGTGCTGGACTCGCGAAGAATACTGCAAAGGATAGCTGTTCGACAATTGTCTCAGCTGGGTTCTCGTGATTGAAGCATAAGTAATAATATCTGAAAAAGAATTTGTAAGAATCAATAAAATTGATTTTATGATAGCTTAGGAAAATCTCATAATAGGAAACTAAAAGAAAAAGGTGATACCTAATTTCCAGTCTAGATACTGTGAAAGAAAGCACAGAGTCATAGGTATGTCATACCTAATGGAAATAGCTCAAGTCAGAACTATATGACATGTATTGATAAGGAAAAGAGAGAGTAATTAACACTCTAGTTTTATGTTGTATTTCGCACCAAATAGATATAACAGTGTAGAAGACACGTTACTCAAGCGATCACAGTGGATATATCATTGTCATAGAAAATTTGAGCCATATTTCTGGAGTCGTGGTGCTAAATTACTCACGGTTAGTATATGGGTAAAAATAAATGGGTATAAATCTCAGATATACTAAGTGATATGAATAACGTCTAAAATTGATAGTAAATAAAATAACAAAATAAAAATTATATCTTTGCATCAAATATGCATTTTTTTTAAAAAATTACATTTTACATAAATAACATTGAGAGAGATTTACAACATATATATTAGAATAACACTCAAATATATGTACATAATAGGTTAAAGATGCTGACAGATATTAGTGGAACAGAATAAGTTATATACTAAATCAAGATGAGAGTATGCACATTTGCTTTCTCTGTCCGGTCTTAGTTTATAGAGTGTAGTAATTAGTCAGATTCATCAAGAGATATGAATAGTGAGAGATAGAGTAAGTAGTTGGAAGGAACTGCAGCCTGAGGATATTGAGATAGCTGTAAAAAGGAGTGAAAAAGGTTAATGAGTATCCGTTGATCTTAGATATAATAGTAACGTGTTTCTCAGAGAAAAACGCTGATTGAGTTGAGGAATTTAGTCCAGTGTGGAGCCAAAAATACACGCGTAGAGATTTCGTGTGCACGTGATGAGAATTCTATGAAGTGAATATGCTAGTGACACTCAACTGATGTGTACAAGAAGCTAAAGTAAGAAGGCAAAATATCTGAATATAGCGGCGAACTGCTCGTAAGTGCGCAATATCAGAAATATACAGTCGTGTTAATAAGAGCAAGGAAGAACAGGAGCTGTAAAACTCAACTCAACGATGAGGGTGGAGAAAGATAAATACCAGAAATTTTGATATATATCTCATATTAGTCTTACTTGGTGGAAAAAATTGTTGAAGGCAGTGGATCGTTCACAATAAAGGTATTTTTGTGAAAAACGGCTTTGAGGGTAAAGAGGACTGAATGTGAGAGTCTAAAGAATTGCCAAAGTTACATAGAGCATAGAGAGATGATGAAATAGTAAGGTGATATAACAAGACGAAGAAGTAAGACATGCGAGACTAGGCATGAAAAGTTTGATTGAAGAAGGCATAGGAGGTAAATCAAGTCATTCTACGTTACGGAAGTTAAATAAGAGAAAGAGATGATCTATGCCAGCGAAATGTTTATCTGTGCTACCTTCAAGTAGATACATGATAGGATATCCTCTCGTAAACTAAATCAAGTTGAATAACAAATGACTCGTTACGAAACATAACGATGATTCTTCTCGCTTTGATATATTTATACCAGTAGCACGGGAGAAGACCGAGAAGTATTTCGATGATTCAGTTACATAAGATGAAGGTCTTTACTTTCGCCTATCCAACATAATCGCGATATGAATAGAAAAGGAACAGAAGAATTCAGATAGGCTGCTTAGACAAAGTTGTCACGATTATAGCGCTATAGACACAGATGAGTAAATATTAGCAGTTTCTTGTTCTCGATAAAGAGCCAGTCTACCTGCGCTAGAATCTAAGTGAGGAGACTAGTTGTGCTCTAATCATAATTCTATATATGATTGTCAAGTACTGAAACAAGCTTGGTTGATAGTTTCTTAATTATCTGTTTAGTACTTGATATTAATACAAGTCTTGATAAGAATTGATCTTTAATCATTGTGGACAGAAGAGGAAAATAGAAAAAAGTTAAGCGAGAGTGTAGAGGGTGGAATAGTTATGCGTTTGGTAATTTCAATGAAGGATACTTTTATATCTATGATACTACGTATACTATATTTTATTCTATTTCTGATTTGTCCACGTAAGAGTAGTATATTCTTATTATGTGCTATTTGTTTTCTCTATTTTATATATAAATATAATGTTGAAAATAGTGACAAGTATTTTGACGACAAATACTCATATGGATATAATACTCTCAATCGCGTAAAAGTTTCGCAGAATCGTAAGTCCCTCAAAATCTTCTTAATGGGAAGCTGGAGAGACGATGAAGAGAAGCAAGAAATCCGAACGAGTGTTGATAATATATAATTCTCTATGTGTACGTTCTTATACTGTGGTGTCAGTGGTGAAGACATTTGTAATCTTAGCAGGAAGAAAAGGGTTCTTAGAGCATAATAAGGCTTAAGAGACTGGATTTCATTAGTGAACTACGACATTTGAGAGAATATATTTTTCTCATATTGATATTCTTAAGTGGAGAATGTTTTTGAAAGAAGTTTTCTTTGTGAAAAAGGATGGTTTGGAAAGCTAGACCTGACTGTAACTACTCGACGCATACAGTTCATAGAACTCGTATTCCTTTAGCAGTCGCCGATGACTCGCTCAAATATTATACTTAAGTCCTAATGCATAGTATTATATAGTAAGAAAACGAGCTCTGATACATACAACCTCGATTAACTCTCTTTACTCAATATAGAGTATACTCTTCATGATATACTTCAAGAGAAGTGTATGGCTTCGTAGGTCTTCTGAGACACCCTAAATGGCAATAATAGTAGTAGTGTACAGAAATGGCGATTCAGAGGACGTGCTCATAATATCAGTAGTGTAGCTGTATTAATAACTGTCTCTACGATTCGGGCTTGAATTTCATACTCAATATGCATTGCTCTTGATAAGTGTGAGTGTGACTCTTAGTGTGGTAAGTATATGATATAGTGTAACTGTATATATGATACTATCGGTGACGCCTAATACCGAATAATGGATTTCAGCAATAGTCACATAAAATATTATCGTACATGCAACGGTGACTAATCTCTATAGTGTATATCATCAGTTATTAAGTATGCTCAATATTCTGTTAAGGTCTAATATGTGTTCTATCTATCTTATATACTAATGTATTAACCTCTTCATTTTAACTTCATAATATATGATTATAATGAAAGTAACATCTCTCTCGCTGTAATTGAGATCTCGTGGCAGTGATGATCAACTACATAATATACAGCGTTATCATTTTGAGTAACTATTAGTACAAGTGTTTTATGCATCTGTCCCCTGACGGAATTTGTTAATCTCATAAATCATTACCAGTACGTTTACTCATCCCGTGCATACCGTCTGGTTGTTAGTGTTTATTGAGCTATATTAGATATTGTGAAGACTCGAAGCAGATACATCAGGTGTTATTAAGTATATTTGTTATGAATCATATGTCTCAGCAAATGGTATTATTTAGTAATATGTGTGTAGGCTCATGTGTGACCTCACGAGACAGAGAGGTGAAGCGTAATTGTCTTATAAGAAGTTAAATAAGATACTTCTACATGTAAAGAATGAGAGATCTCTCTTATAATGTTAAGAATTAACCAAAATATATCCCATTTCATACAAAGTTTATAAAGAAGATTTTTAATTATTCTATTTTAGTAGAGTTCTCTTACGGATAGTAATTAGAAAGTGATTGATACTTAGATATGATCAGTTATTTTGTAAGAAGATTGTGTCTGTGGATAACGAAGAATAGTCTTTTATAAACAGTATATGCATATCCATTAAATAATATAAGTACTAATCAATTGACGAAATTATATTTCAAAGGAATTAACTAGCTCAGTGCCATGTAAAAATATATCGCAACCAGCGTACTGGAGCTTCGCTATTTAATATATGAAGCTAACATATGCCTCAATTATATGCGAAATCCGATATCACTAGAATCAATTTAAGATATATCTCTCTCTCGTGTGCTAATGAGATGTGAAATATTTGATTTTAGAAGAGTGGATTTTTTATCTTTACATTCTTATACACTATTTTCAAAGATGTGAAATAATATGAGCTTACTTATTATTAGGGAATAAATGGAATCTTATAGACACCTTCATATTGTTCGATTTCATTATATTCTAGATGACTCATTTGTTAAATTTTTTCATCAACTTATAATAGAATCAAAACATGAATAGTAGCCTAATTAATAAGGGCAGAGGCTTCAATGCTCTTTATTATCTAGTAAATTAATAATTCTATTTCTAACATAAGTCTCTCCTATTAAGCATATAATGTCGCATCATTCATCAAGTGTTTCCTTCATCCAATAATATTCTAGTGATATACAACCATACTTGATTAATATTATCTTTACATGATAATATAGAAGCCTATGCTACGCTCATTCTCTAGTGTGGGAGTAAATATAGCTCAGTTACATCAGAAATATATTCCACGCGTTAATTCTCTTCCTCGAGTATAATATGTATACTCTCACCCACTACGAACTGTAGTGAAGATTTCTTATGGAAAGTAATTGAGATCAATATTATTAGCATCATTAGTCAGTATTATCTCCCTAATTGTTTTGCAAAAATACTGTGTCACTTCTATATTTATCAAAATAAAAATAGCAAAATCTAGCTCTAATACTGCATAAGATAATGTTCATCTCCAGTAGGTATAGAGACCCATATAATAGTATAGACGCACAGAGAATGCAAGCTACAGAAGAAAGAAGAAGCCTTCATTGGAAAATCAAGAATATCATACTCCTAAAATAATACCTCTCTCTACTTTATAGTCCGATTATAATCTTACTAGGATACATGATAGTAGTCTCTATCTTTCAAGACTGTCTTGTAAATACGTGATCTCAAGGTATGACCATTCTCTTATAGGGAGTATCTCCATATACTTCATTCATGAATGGTTGATATAGTGGACATACTGAAGTGCCAATAGAGTTACTTCTTATTTTGGCAAGGTGACATAAAAATACGTAAATATTTAATAGTAAAATCAGTAAATAAGTCCAAATCTCAGTCGTTCGATTACTCAAGTAAGATGAACTTATCTAAGTCAGAACCTAGTTATCACATATTGTACTCCGTCCTGTTTACTAGATGTCACTTGTGAGAGTGTTTCCCATATTTGATTGTGAGGTAAAATTATATAAACCTTCAATTACATAAGTAAATAACATGTTATAATTAAATCTGTGTTAGTATGTGTACATGAATAACCTAATCTGTCGGTATTTCCTCGCATATTCTACGGTAGAATCAAGAACAAAACAAACAATTAGGTAGCAATATGTCTTAAATCAACGTCGTCACTATAAGTCATCAACGAGGACCTGGAGCATTAACGAAATATGTCTTTCTGCACATATGAGATTTCACACTACTGTGACGCGAGTAAGTCTAATATCAGTGTGAGGCGAAGATACTCTCTTCGCCTATTTATTCTACAGTTGAATGGGAGATGCTTTGAATTTAATCGACAGTGCACATCTGATAATGATTTCGAATATGTACACTTGCTCTATATTACGCTCTTTCTTTGATAATTGATACTGTTACATATGTCTTTCTAACACTACTATCGTGAGTTCAATTCTTACACCTTATATAAATGAATCTCATAGTGTGCAGAGGATAAGTGAATAGACGAATTTACACTCGTCAGCTAGTGTTCTCTGTACACAAACCATATCCTTGCCTCTCTAAATAACGATACGTATTGTGAACTAATATTTTTGTCAACATTATTATAATTTACTACACGATGTTATTAGCGTTAATAATACTTAATTGCATTCATTTGTATAAATTTAATAAGGCTTCTCTGAATATATCTACGGTTATTCGTATCACAACAAAGATCGTATATATATAAATAGCTTAATAGTCAATATGTGTATATTCATATTATATTGTTTATAATCAAGCATTGGAACACATTGCGGATTATATATTATATATAGTAATATTTATATTTTGCGTATTTATGATTATAATATATATGACGATTATGTTTCATTAGTTGAGGTCCGTCGCTATGACCTCACCCGTCGTGAAAAGCACATAGGGTGGATTTTCTCTGAAACAACTCGTTCTGTGCGACGAGGTTATCATTAATAGGTTAATAGTAAAGAATTGAAGGAGAAAAACTATCGGGTGCAATACTTAAATCTTTAAATGCTTCTCACTCCTCTACTCATTTCATTCAGTAACACTAATAGCGAGTTAGGATTTAATTGTTGCAGAATATTCTGTGTGTTCTACTACTTTTCTGTTTCGTGCATGTTGTCTCACCTTTTTACCCCCAGTCTTGGGGAGGAAACGTGGCTGGATAGTTATAAAAGAAGAAAAACGTCAGGAACGAGTTAGGGTTAAAATTTTTTTTGGAGGAGCAACAAAATTAATTTCCAAATTATCAATTTACATATTTTGAGCGTATCGAAATTTATAACTCGAGGCAGTTAATTTATATTTCTTTGAATAAAATACTATTGTAAAATGTAAAAAATCTGTCAATCTCTAATGGATATATATATATAGTTATAGAGGAGGTATGATATACCATGCTCAATACAAACTAAGTAATATTTCAACTATATGCATTGTTGAATTTAATTTTTGTCAAGATACATAAGGTGAGGAATGATTATTGTAAGTGAATTCGAGTTATCATAAACATAACTATGGATTGAATAAAAACATCACGCTCTAATACTCGATCTAGCCCCTATTAAAATGGTGATAGTATTATATTTAATTATATATAAAATATATTGTATAAGTATATACTCTCAGGATGATCGGTGGATAGTAATGTGGATTTTCATCGGTAAAGAATTCTTAAGTGGATTTAGTTCTAGTTATTAGACAGTACTAATAAAAATTTTTAGATATAAAGAAAATCATCTAAGTTTTTTCGTCATACCTTTCATTTTAAAGTATCCAGGAGGAGGATTGAGACTATTTAATTTTAATTAAATTTCTAGAGCAAATTTGCATTGGACCAGTTACATATGTTTTATTTTGAGCATTTTTCTATATATCCAGCAATTAGACCCTTGGGGAAAGTCATTGTGCTGACTGGTTCAAATTGAACACGTTACCTAGAGGCAAGGATAAATTAGAAATCTAGAAAAATGTTATAATAAAAGTTGTGTAACTCTTTAAGTCCTATTTAGTTTGATAATTTTCATTAAAAAACATCAAATAAACATAAAAATAGAGCAAATTTTAACTTTTTGACAAATAAGCAAAATCTTAACTCAGCGAAAAGTTGCAAAAAAATCTATGAGGAAATTTTATTACTTATATATACTATTTAAAATATTTATTACCCAAAAATAATGAATTCGCCAAATATATCTACACCAAAATTTTATAAAAATAAAATGAATATTAAAAAAAAAAAAAAAAAAAAAAAAAAAAAAAGTTTTTTGACATAAAAATCGCATTTTTTTCCTATTCAATTTTAATAAAACAAAAATTATCTCAATCATAATTAATTTTTAGTTACAGTAATTTATTTCTTTTTAAATATATGGAGATGTTGATGTGAAAATTAATTTGCCTAACGTTATTAAATTATTAGTGTAAAATTTAACATATATAGTATATATATATTTGAATTATATATATAATATATATATATATATATATATATATAGTATATATATAGATGAGTATATATTATTATATATATAATATATATATTAATATAATATATATATATATATATATATAGTATTATATAGTATATATATAGTAAGCTTTGTGATGTCGCTAATGCAACGAACGAACAACAACAAAAAAAATCAAAAATGGCATTCCATGGCGGAGATGACCAAGATGTCAGGAAGAAGATTACGGAAGAAGATTACTAGTCAGTCGAACGTTGTTTACGGAAGTCATATTGACATTTTAAGATAAGATTAAAAGCCTGAGATGTTTTAACGTCTTCCAATGTACAATAAATGTATATATTGTAAAGGAAGGAAACAGTGCACTCGAAGCTATTGGTAGAGTTTTTCGTTTTGATGTCTTGTGGCATTGAGCAAGAGCATATTTTCAGCAGGAATAAAATATCAGAATACTCGAATAAGGTTAGCTTCTGACTATAGATGATCTAGGCCGAGAGATGTTTGCATTATTCAGTACTAACTAACATACGAACAGTGCTAAGGGTCACCAGAGTGTCAACTTTCATGAAAACATAATTTCTACAGCAAGTGTTCGGATAAACTACGCCACCCTTATAATGATTCGTCAGTATTACATTAGTTGCAGAAGAGAAACATAAATCTCATTCTAATATTAGTATAAAAATTTGTAGAAAGCTGGTTACAGACGTATTATTTGAAATCACGGAAGTACATTTATCCATTCTAAAGAGAGATATCTCTGCAAAAGTACCTCTTATGTAACCATAGTGTATAATCGCGACTTCTTACCAGATTGATATTGAGACTCTATTAGCCAGGAAAATAATATGTAGGCAGCGCCGAAGACATCAGTGTCTCAAAGTAGGCATCGTATGCAGAGGCAGACTCAGGCTGCATCGGAAGCAGGCAGAAGAGCAACAAAATTAGCGGAGCTAGAAGAACAAATATTTATCGCCTGGGGTGAATACGTATTTGACAATATACACAAAGTCCTGGGATACGACTAACAATCTGCCAATGGTCTATGTGCATATAGAGTAGAACTACGTTTACTAGATCGAAGCCAGATCTTGGGAAAACAGAACTGCAAATACATCTTAGTGTAGAGTTCTTACAAGTAAGGGTGGGAAAAGAGATACCAACTTCTCAATTTGTCCTAAATTGTGATTTAAATATATCTCTTTTAATATTAATAGAGTGCGTGGAATCAAGAGAATTCGAATAGTGTAGGATGATATATCAGAAAAATATTTTCCGTCTGTTAATATAAACCGTATATAGCAAAGCACTCTTTCTCATTAGACGAAAAGATTTCGTAACGACCAAGAATGATCAGATAATGTGCATTGAGAATAGCTTGAAAACGCGCCAGGTCGATGAGTTCTACTTCACGAGGCTGCACACACCTGAAATAACAAAACTTGTATACTTATACTCTTTCTCATTCTTTATGCCTAGTTCATCAGCTAAGTTTTCGCTGCATTCCTGTTAGACTCTCAGATCCTCTAGTCTTTTATCATATTCTAATGCAGATATACTATAAAATATTACCATAATCACTCTTTGTCACTATTATATATGAAACTTCTATTCTCTAATAAGCACCTTTATAAATACATATAGTAATTCTTACTAAGTATAAGTTACTTCACGAGTTTTTTATAATGTGCTTTCTAGCTGATGCAAAACTCAGTCACTTAAATTGGTGATGACTGAATATAGGTCTCTAATTCGAACACATAAATAGCGCCTAAACATTATAATACTTGACGCAATGTCTCATTAATCTTCTCTCATCCCTCTGGAGTTGTGCTATTCGATCAGATTTTCTGAAAGTTTCTGCAGACTTCACAACTCTCTTCGTGACTACTTGGAAGTACCACTATACACCTCTGTCCACATGTACTATTCTTTCGTGAGTCAGATCGCATTCGGAAGAGTCTCAAAGCACCTTTATTCTGGTCGCTTAGAAGTATATTTCTTACAGTACTGTAATGGCATCAGATAATATTGCAAGATATCAACCTCTGTATAATGGTATATTACGGTAGCAGGTATATTATACAGTTTATCCGATTGGTCGTTGAAGTAATCTGCTATATAAAATACTCCCCTCTTCGACTCCTCGGATATGGTTCCTTCTAATATCGACTTTTATTCGTACTATTATTCTACTCAAGATTGATGATTAATAATATTATATATATTTATCGATATAGATCATTTTATAAGTGAATAATAAAGCTTTAGTGTCTAGACGTAACCCAGTGGGAAGGGTGCGTTTTTGCATAGTGTAATTTAAAATAAATTTAAAGCTTTCTAATATTAATAATTATATTAATGTGATTTTATATGCTCTCCGCTTTTAGGGTATGATGTATATATTATGTATTATTGATTTAGTTATCCTTATATATATTATAATGTGGCGAGGATATCAACCAACTAAAGTCTTTACA
>JABUQX010015454.1:15000-38424 GCA_015478945.1 Trachelipus rathkii | reverse complement strand
AAAAAGAAGCACAGGAGAGAAGCGGAAGCGGTCAAGGTAGGTAGTTTCAGCTGCCAGGTGAAGTACCACACACGCCAGGACCACATCCGTAATCTTCACGTTCTTTTGGAAGACATATTACAAATTTTAAGGCCAGTAAACAAAATCGAGGAAAGCCGCCAATCAGGACAGAATTAAATTTAATTATTTTTAGTAAATTAATAAAATATTTTTTTCTTTTCCAAAATTAAAATGGTCGCTGAATTCAAAAAATATGTAATTCAGTAGCTATCTAGTTCTGTTTTTTTTTTTTTTTCTTTTCTATTTATCCTAATTGTTATAAAATTCGGGTCACCCTAATTTTAAGCTGGCAATTATATATAAATATATATATATATATAATAATATATATTTATAAATATAGTATTTAATATATATAATTTATATACTTTAATTATATATATTAAATATATATATATATATAAGTATAATATACTATATATATATATATAGATTAAAATTTAATATATGCATGTGATAAAATTAGTTTCTAAAGGAACACAACAAAATCTTGTATTTTATATTTTTTTTCCACATATAGTTATATTATATTATAAGTAAATAAATAATAATTTTTAGTGAAATATAAACAACCAGACCAAATATATTTTAAATGAATAAATAAAAAAAAAAAATAATTAAAAAACTTTAAATTATAAATAATTCGTACTTTTTTACTTTTTATTAACGCAATTCATTGCGTTTGGCAGCGCCGAGACACAGCGACATACACGTCTTGGAATTATTTTCGGTAAGTGTATTAATCTCCCTCCCTTACCGCCAACCACCGGAAAAAAAAAAATAAACGTAAAAAAATTATAAAAAAAAAAAAAAAAAAAAAAAGTCCAGAGAGGAAACATTGTTTACGGCAAAGTAGAGAATCCTGGTAGGTTAAAGCGATAATGTTACTGCATATCAGATCTTCGAAAATCAATATAGGTTAGGCGTGAGTATTTACGCTTCGTTAGATTTCTATAAGGTCTAGGTTTGCGGTAATCTGCCCTCTAAGTTCAGGGTTTATGGATTGTTTTGTTATGTTTATCACCACAGAATGGCTATTTGAAAAAAAAAATACGGAAGGGTATAATTTGATCTAAAGCATTACTTTTTACTTACCTTAACTTCTTTCGCGATCATGTGGGTACGCCTCACCTTTCATTTAATACGCTTATATCGAATTTGTTGCATGATGTAATTCGAACACATTTCATAAAATTGAAGTAAAATGATCACAAACGTAAAAGTTCAAATTTGGAAACTATTAATAATAACAGCAGCTTCAACCACCTTTTTAAAAATAATTTTTAAAAAAAAGGATTTAAATCTAATAAACTATAGGAGTTACGAAGATTTATACTTATATATAGACTCAACATTATCTAATTTATTTCTTATTATTATAATTATTATTTCGATTTTGCAATGTTAAAAACAAAAAACACGCATCTGGGCAGAAAGACGCTATGTTAATTAAGCTTTATTCGATATTACAAAGATGTTATTTTTTTTAAAAAAAATAATTTGACTTGAGCTTAACTGGAAGACAGATAACCCACATGAGCCTCAAAGTTTTTCTACCATATGATAGCCATTTTCTCTGCTCTTGAGACGACGTTTTTGTCAGTGATGTATCCAAACTTTATTGTTAATTTTTTTCACTATTTATTATTTCCATCGTTCTACGTATCAACATCTAATTAAATTAGCTAGTTATTATACTTTATGCTAGGAATATATGAAAAAAAAAAAAAAAAAAAAATAACCAAAATACAAAAAAAAAAAAACCGCTCTTATTTTCATCTTGCACCCAATGGAACTATATAAGGGTTTACTATATATTATATATATATATAATATGTATTAAAATGAAAGTATAAAATAAGTTAATCAATTATAAATTCTCAGCGATAATATTTGAAACTAGGATAATATATTTAATATATATATTATATATATATATATATATATATATATATTAATATATATATAATAAATATATATATAATATATATATTTAGTAATAGTAATATATAATAATATATATATATATATAATATATATATAATATATGATATATATATACTTATTATATATAATTATAATATTTATATATATATTATAATAATATATATATATATACATATATAAATATATAATATATTATATATATATATTAATATATATATATTAATAATATATAAATATCTCATATATAATATTAAAATAGATATATATTTAATATTTCACGTGAAATCTCGCTTACAGTCTGAAAATATCTCAATCATATTCTCAAAAACTACAATAAGCTACATGAAAAGCGAATACATTGTGGATCCTTGGCCCCGACAATACGTCTTCTGTTTATAAAAAATTTTATAGCGGGAAGGAAAATGTTAAAAAAAAAAAAAATACAATAAAATAAAAACAAATTCAATTATTCTCAAAAATACTACCATATAGCTTACAGCTGAAAAAGAAAATACATTTGTGGAATCCTTGTAAAAAATTTAAGTTAGGAAAATGTAAAAATAAAAAATAAATAAATAATAATAAAAATAAATATTGGCAATTTTTTTTTTATTGTTTAGGGAAGCAGGGACATTAAGTTATTATGATATATATATAATTATAAGCTATATTATATAAATCATATTATAATATAAATATATTATATTTATATATATATATATATATATATTATTATAGTAATATATATTATATTATTTGTCATATTATTATTACACGGCAATGTAGGTGGGCTCGAGCCGGTCGTAGGAACACAAGGTGGAGGGGACGGTTTCCAATTACCCGTTAGATGGAGGGCGGAGAGAACTCCCGCGTACAATTCCCAATAACCCAATCAAGAGCGCTATTTCTACAGGGCTTCTGGGGAGACCCTCCCGTAGAGGGGTAGGATAAATGTCTACTCCGTAGGTTCCCCGAGGAAGGAGTCCCGTGAGAGGATACCCCTGAATCTGCCTACACTTTCGGGCTGGACTTCTTATATATTACCACCTTGGGGTATTACGTATTTAGTTTAAAAAAAAAGAAGACTGCATAGGACTTTATACAATTAAGAAGGAACACGATTTTTTTGTATTTATATTGTGAACGGTGAGTAACGTTACTATTTAAAAGGTCTGTACAATACCTTTTCTCCTCATAATACTATAATTGTTAACAATACGTCAATTAACAATACAATTTTTTTTTTTTTTTCTTTTACATTTTCCGAACTACAACATTTTCCAGGATTCCAAAAATGTATTTCCTTTCGTTGTAGCTATGATTTTATTTGAAGATTATTTCTCTTTTTATTTTGTATTTGCCGCACTAACAATTTTTTTAATTATATTTATTCCATTAATTTATCTTAAATTGTAACAAATAACAATATTGTAGTTTTTTGATTTGGGTAGATCGCATATAAGAAGAGCACCGGTTTTTTTAAACTTTGGTAATCTATTAAATTCTACCATTATATATATATATTATATATAAAATTATATATATATAGAAAATATAATATATATTATATATTAGAGTATTATTAAATATATATATATTAATTAGTTAATTATATATATGTCATATATATAATATATATATATTATATATTATATATATATATATATATTAAATAGTATCTACATATATATGATTGCTTTTGTTTTTTTTTATGTAGGCTCTTTGTGCTGCAATAAACATTTTATAATGCTAATTGATTCTCCATCTAATTACATTAAAAACAAAAAAAACAAAAGAATAAACGTGAAACGTAAAACGTATTTATATTACCGCGACGGAACAATGGCTAATTTGTGACGTCAGATTCTAATTAAAATTGTATAGTAACTGAAACCGTTTCGGAATTTCAATCGTGCTCCGGCAAATGGATCGGAAGGGGGAGTTATACAGAAGTGAGGCAGGGGGGCTTATTTATATTGTCTTAACTTACATTCTTATAAAATAGGGGCAGAGCAGGGGCAGGGGCGCAGAGGTGAGGGTTCCATTGCGAATGAAACAAATAATTACAATTGCAAATCGTGGTATGGATTCAGAAACAAAAGTTATACATTAAAAGAAGAAAGAGGAGAAAAATTAAGAGAAGGAATGATTTTTTTTTTAGCTTTCCGTATGCAAAAATATGACTTAAAGTAAGTCTTCTACTACTTTACATACTCTTTCTACCACAATATAATATATATATATATTATATAATAATATATAATTTATATAATATATTACGTATATATATATATATAGTATAATATATATATAATATATATTATATCATATATTACATAGATATATATATATATTATATATATTATATATATATTATATATAATATATTATTTATATTATCCATATATATAGAGAGAGAGAGAGAGAGATGAGAGAGAGCGTATAGGTGGGGAATAAAAAATAACGAGGGAAAATTTTTCATCCATTTTTTACTATTTTTACCGTTTGTGAAATGTATAAAAAGTATATTTTAATATTACCCTCAACAATTTTTTTTTATTATGGGGCCTGGGTAGGGGGTTTTGATATATCCATAAAACATACCTGATCTCTCTCCCTGATATTATATATTATAAATAAATATTATATATAAATATATATATATATATTATATAATTATTATAAATATTATATAATCAAATGAACAGCTCACAGTGAATAAACTCTATTATAAGCATCATCATATATCAATAATTTACTAATATATACTGATAAAATATATATATCATACTATTTAACCACCTCATATATATAGCCTATATATAATTAATATAAAACTGTATTTATTATATAGTATATAATATATACTTATAATTTATATTATATATATAAGTATATAATAATATATATATATGATATTAATCATATATATATAATCCATAATATGAATAAATATATATTATATATGTACTCATAATATATCTAGTACTATCAGTATGGGTATGGGAAGAATAAGGATATAATTAGTTAGATATATAATAATAAATATATTATTATATGACTTTTATTATTTTACTTATCTACCATCGTCGAGTTTTTTTTTTTTTCTTTTTTCTGTTCTCACAATATCACTATGTAAAAGGCTTAGGTGAGTAAATACAATTCTAAACAGTATATGAATATACTAATTTTTGATGAATTATAGCGGAACTTAATTTTGTTGTGTTCTGGTTTTTAGTAACAAGGGAATAGGACATATAATTAATATATAATATATATAGACTAACGTATATATATATGTATATTAACGTATATGATACGCAGTAAATAATTATACCGAACTAACATTATTCGCTGAAGATTACAAACCTCTTAATTCATAAATATTTAATTTTTAAAAAACTTAAAAAAGATCAGATCAGGGTAATTAAAAAATTAAACGAAAATTGTTTGAGATAGGGGAAAAATATATTTGAGGGTCAATTTTTAACGTGATTTAAAAAAAAAAGTAGGACAAGAAATACTATTTTGTTGAAAAATTTAAAAATTTAAATAGAAAAAGGAAATTATATTAAATACTTCTAAAAATACATAAAACCTTTTATATAATGAATTAAATAGTGATTATATATGTAAGTTATCCAAACTATTATTTTTGAAGAAGTATTAAAATATTGTGCTGCATTTTGGCTATATGAAAAGTTTATACCTATATTGCAGAATGACTAAAGTTAAAAAATACTGAAAAGGTCTTAAATTGAAAATTTCAAATGGTGTATGTCGTGCGTTGGAATATTAATTAATTATTTGTTAAATTTGAAGAAAATGTCAGTATTGTACAGAAATTTACAAAATTTAATTCTTTAAGTTTTAAAAATGTCAAGAAAAAAATTTTATTTTATTTAAAACTTTACGCCACTAATAAAGTGACCTCTAAAGAAAATAAACTTGTTCATACATTGTCGTACATTTGTCATGAAAACGTAAATATGCAAAAAAAAACAAACTTGATTTCTTTTACACTTATTTAAAACATTTTTTCAAAAATAAAATATTTTCGGATAATTGCTGGACCTTTTCTGTTTTACACAATGCGTCAGTTTTTGAATTTTTTTTTTTTTTTTTTTGGTTTTAAATGAATTAGTCGACAACTACATATAATAGAATTTACCAACAATGAATTTCAAGCTTAAAACAGAAAACGGACATGATTAAAAACAAACGATATAATAGGACCCAAGTTAACAGTTTTACGGAATATCCGTTAACTTTTAAAAAAAAAATTTTAAATTTTTTTTTTATACTAAGGAATACCCAAGATGAAAACCATATTGTAAACCGCAAAGATGACAGAAGTCAGGGTCTCTCGGCCTTCCGGTAATAACGGAACGACAAGGGTAGGACTATTTTCCTCCCCCTCCGGCGAGTCTGGTCTCCACTCGGGAAACCTCACGGCTCTTTGGGTATTTGGTTTTTGTCGCAGGGTTCCTCCGCCCCTCCATACGGGGTATGGAAAACGTCCCTACCTTCTGTCCCCCGTCGGCCTCGAGGAGCCCCTTAATTTTTTTATTTAATTTTTTATTTTTTTATTTATTTTTTTTTACATATTTGTAATAACTTATACTGCTGATTCCAAATATGAATGGTTTTTTTCCGTAAGCTGTCGTTACTTTTTATTCCGAGTATTTAAAGTTATGAAAAAAAAAAAAAAAAAAAAAAAAATCATGCTTTTTTTGTAAATTATTGATTCGTTTTAACTTTTTTGTAATAAGCTTTATACGCTGATTTCAAATATGGAATTAGGTTTTTTCTGCTCTAAGTGGTCGGTACTTTTTCCGACCGAAGTAATATTTCTATTTTTTTTGATAACCATATTAACATAAATGTGATTTTTAAAAATTATTTTTTAAAAAATTACTTTCGAACTTTGAAAAGAAAAAGAACCCCACTGGAAAATCATTGTGTATTTATATTATATATAGTATAGCAATATATATTAAAATGAACAAATAACTAAAATATATAATAAAAATTTCCACAAAATATTACATAAGAAAAGTTTAGAGTAATATAACAAAGGCATCAATATAATTTTTCTGTTAATATCTGCCGCCGGTTTATGGAGCACAGTAGTTATTATTTTTGACTTAATAGCAGTTACTTTATGAGTGTACTTTTTGAGAGGTAATACAAACTAAACTGAGATGTCAACCTATACTGAATAGAATATTTATGTGCATTCTAATTAAGTAACTTCAGATTATGTATTTACCTATAAACTATATATAATGTCAGGCACAAGAAATCACTCGCTGTAAACTTCTTGTGTTCTGCTCTCTCACAGTAGGAGACCAGAAGACTCTTTTAAAGGTGTTCTTGCTTGCACGTAGTCTATTTTTATTGATTAAATATTTTTGTATTGGAGTTCTTTTGAAGAATTTTGCAGAGTATAGTTTGTTGAAATCACTTTGTTGAACCAAATCATATACGGAAATTCCCTGATTTTTGACTACCAATTTATGACGTTTAACTCAGATCAGATCAATAGCTGTTCCAGGTGTGTTTAAGATATTAAAAAACTATTAAATTGCTTATACGTTGTAATAAATGTCTGTTTAATACATCTCATAATTAATCGCAAAATCATTCGTAATTTAATATAAGGAAGATACAATTTTAATACTTAGCTATAGTTTCCAGAGATTGTAATAGTGTCTGGTGGGAAGTCTCGCAATTCTATTACACCCAATTCTGCCATCTTAAGAAAGAAAAACCCCACTCGAAAAGCTGTGTCTTTAAGGGTCAGTAAATCGTTTAATTAAAACATTCATAATTAATAATTTAGAACAATATAGTAACATGTAACTTTTTTCCACCAGGGTTTTTTTTCCCCCGTTTTTTTTTTTTGCTTTTTCTGGCTTTTGGTTTGCTTGCTGCACCAACTTTTTCATCGTGGCTAATTCAGCTTATTGCATCAGAGCTTTCTAACTATTCACCACACTTCACTCCTGGACTTAATTTCAGTTTTATTTGATTTAAAGTAACTTATTTGAATAAATTCTGCTCCACCATAATTAAATTTTAGGTAATAATATCGAGAGTTATAAAACTTTCCAATAATAACATTCCTATAAGTCTCGACTTAATTGCTTAATATATGTATAGAATGAAAAAGAAATTCATTATCTTATTTAAGTACTCAGCATATTTTAATAATATTATTTAAAAATAAGATTATTTAATGGCCTAATATAATTTATAAATCAATATGTAATTAAATCAGAAGTAATATAATAGTTTTTATACAATAAAACTTTAGTGCTTTTTTATTGCTATTTCTTTTTACTTAAAACTCTGAAAAACTTTCTATAGTGAAACTTATTCTTTAATTATATTTTGGTAGTGGATATAATAACTTCAGTTAATTGAGTGATGTTTTTTTAAGAAATTGCAAGTGGTTAAGCATCTTCTCTGTTACTCTACATCACCCTTCATATACTTTCAGCTATTGTATATAATTCTCTTTAGGAGTAGATTATAATATAAATTTCATATAGTCATTATCTTAGCATCTTCAGCTACATCCATCATATTCCGTCTGAGGTTATTATTAATATCTTATAGCCAGTTACTATCCACAATTGTTTCTTTATACTTATGATATTATTATCTAGCTGGAGAATACTCTCATATGGTTGTGATAGGTTCACAGCATAGTTCTTTAATATTTCATTCTCTCATCTACAATCTATTATCACAGACTTTATTAAATAAATAGCTTTTATAGTCCTTCTTAAATTAAATCCTATTTATTTTATTTAGTTCTATATTCTAGAGTTTTTAGGAAGTTTTACAAATAAGTAATTAACTCTCTTTGTGGTTATATACATAAACAATGAAGCCGTATATATAAGTAGTATATACTTATTTTAAACGATTTGTAAAGTTATAACTAGTTTAAAACCAAATATCATCAGACTTTATCTAAAAGTTACCAATTGATTTCTACGATATTCTTCTCATTATTTAACAACTGCCTGTCAAAGCATAGCTAAGGAGTCTACTATTTATTTCATAGTGAATCAACAGCACATGTTTTGGACTATAAGTCTGGTTCTTTCCTTGACAGATTTTACCTCTCTTAATTGTGGTCTCTATACACTAATTTTTCAATTTCTTTACTCTTGTAACTTCTACTCTCACCTTCGAGTAATTGGTTTTCGTCGTTGTCGTTAGGAGGTGTGTAAATATTTGATTATAAATATTCGAACATCTCTATTTTCTCATTTCTACTCGTATACATATATATCTAAACTATGACTTACACATTCATATAAAGATACTGTGAGATAAACATAAAATAAGGTTCTCCGCGAGATAATAAATGAAACTCATTGAATAATAAATAGATGAGATTTATATTTCAGAGTACTTCCGTCAATCTCACACACTATTATCGTACAATATATCACACTAATAAATATAAATAGATTATAAAAGTGAGACTCTAATAATAATAAACTAAAATAATAATATAACTCTAATAATCATAGTGATGAGATACTTAATAATAATAATTAATAATTTAATATATAATAATGTGATCTTTGTGTGATATGACAATAAGGAGTGAGGCTAGCCTAAATATGAGTATATTAATATTAACTATACTAATTATAATTATAATTACTATACAACAGTATAGATTAATAATTTAAATTAACAAACATCAACTCGGAATATATATTATATAAGGTGAATCATAATGTTGACTTCATATTATCAATAATTCTAGTATAAGATTTATATAATAGATTTATATATATACTTATCTATTTTGAATAATATAATTTGAAAATATATTAATTTATTATAAGATAATAATAATGAATACTTATTATGATGATATGTATAACACTGAGAGTATAATTTCAACACCGTGATATTAAAAAATTGAAATAATGGAATATATGATGAATGATAGATAATTAAAATACAAATGAGAGAGAGTAATACTAAAATGATCAATAAACAATAATAACTCCACACTCAATTAATCTGAGCACTAAGGTTAAGTGAATTTTACTCTCATCTAAGGTAAATCAATAATTAATAATAAAATTGTATCCTCAAATCAATGATATAAATTGTGATTTACAACATTAATTCAGAGATAAAATTTAAATATCGGATTCTGAAATAACTTTACTAACGGAACTTGATTCAGATTCTCCAATATCTTATGTATTACTCTTGACTCATAGTGACTATATTTGTAAGGAGGCTGAATAGATCACTTTTAAAGATATACACTCACAAAAGAGAGAGAAAGTATAAATATTGTATACTATGGAATGTGAAAATTAGAAAAAGTAAGGATATAAATGCACACACAAGTAATTAATAGATAAAGACGAGAAGACAAAATAAGTGAACAAAAAGATATAGAGTAAATAACGCGAGGAACCAATAAGTATACAAAGTGAGAACAAAGACACACTTATTGAATATGAGCCTATAGTGAAATAGTGTGTGACAAGAAAAGTAAAGGAGATGATCTTGATGCAGAAAAGCGAAAGTAAGAAGAAGAGCACACATGCGAAGATGCTTAAGAGTAGAGAGAGTAGTAAGATTATAAATAGCGGAAGATAAAGCTTCCTAGACATATTATATATATACAGACGAGAGAGTCTATATAAGTTATATTATACTTTATTTATAATTTTTAGTGACTATTGATATATAAGATACAATATAAGATAAAAAGAAGACTGACTTATATAATCTACTTCTCAGAGAAGTCTCATTATCTACATGCGTTTACTCGCTAGAAGACACTGAAACCATAAAGACGTCACATCGCACCGAGATGGGTATCTCAAGAAAAAAAGCGATAAACGATTACTATATTTTGAGAAGTGACTTACATTTGATTTCATATAATCTCGAATAGCATATTTATCCTTATTGACATCTCATAGTGACTTTAGTACACCACTCTTCTATTATCAAGTGAGCATTGGTTATAAAGGATATATTACGATGTTCGTAAACCTAACATATCCTGTACAGATGGGATTATATTATAATAGTATGAATAAGGTGAGTTATTCACAAATATTTACACCTTTATATAATAATAAAATTGAAATCGTATGAGGATCCTACAATGTAAATTACCTATAACCTATATACCCAGGTATACCTAACCATATAATATAGACCCATCAAGCTATAAATTGACACATGACCTATCCAATCACTCAATTGTCTTACGGTAGATCCGCGGACTTATAAACTGATGATTCCTTTGTATTCCAAGGTATAGGTAGGAATAATAAGATATGCATTTAAACTAATGAGTATTGACTGAAGCTATTACTCACATGCTAGACGTCATTATATAAAAATTACTTCAGAGTGTTATAAGTAGTCGACCCTGGTGAATTGAGTTAAAATATGAGACAGAACAGGTGAGATTGTTTGTTTATATTATATCTTATATATGGATATTTGGAAATCACTCTCAAATTTAAGTTCCATTCACTCTCAAATTGATTCTCATCCAACAAATTACACGAAGGCTTCAGAGGCAGCGTTAAAATATCATGTAAGACAGTTAGGAAGGTAAATATTTCTATAGAAATTATGTATATAGGTTAGATAGTGTGAATGAGAAGAAGGGATTATATTATTATCAACCGTTTATCTATTAAGAAGGATAGGGAAATAGATCGTGATATCAGAGTGACGTAAGTATATGAGTAAAAAGATAATAATAATGTAAATATTGATATATAAAGGTAGTATATAGCGTATACCTGCAGCTATCATATAGGAGAATCGCGAGAGAAATTATCAGAATTACTGCACTAACTGAGCATCTATGGTATAAAGATTTATGACATTCTGTGAGAATAAAGTGACCTATATTATATATATATAGGGGTTATATAGACATGATGTACAGGTGCATGGAAGCCTCCTTTACGTAAAGGCTGTTCATTATATAATGAATGTAAAGTACTTACCACCTTACATTAGAATTATAGAATTGGTCAGGCGAAAGTTACATTATAAAACATTGTATCATGATACTGAATAGATAATTGGAGACTACTGTAACACCAATTGGGAAAAAATTGTTTAAGCGTATTAATAGTCATACGATACTCATTTTTGAGAGTAAGGCAGACAACATAGCTTATCCTATTATTTATTCATAATATATCTAGGGTGATTTATCTATACGATACTCATAAACCTGACTTTAGAGAAGATAGACTACTATAGAATTTAATAAATGATTATCTGCAAAACAAAAAAGAGGCCTTGAACGTAATATCTTTTTATAATATATCTACTCACTTAAGTAATTCAGATTAGACACTAGTTTATATCCTTAATGTGTTAGACCGAATGTATTTGTCAGTTTATTCGAGATCACGTGTCTCAATATATTATTTAAAAATTCAAATAATTAGGGGAAAGTTTTCTAATAATAACAATTGATCTCTCTGGAAATAATTCAATTTAAAATCGTAGGATAGTATAGTTTTATACCGAGTATATAACTCCAACGTCGTGTCCACTACTCCTAAGTAGATAATGGAAAAGTGAGATCAAGATATAGGTCAAAGAGATTGATAGAAAGAAGGATTTAATGTTGTAATGTATAGACGTTGTGAATATTAGCTGATCGTATAGATGAGATGACCTCCGTTATGATAATAGAGAGTATGGTTTAGTATTAATATTATATTCTACGTTGAGCTGGAAGAACTCGGTCAACAATACGACATTGAAAACGAGATGTTACATAATGATCTCATAGAATACTGAGCAGTATTGCAGTAAACATAAGGGACACAAAAGAGTTTATAAATTGAATGTTAGAGTACATTTATAAGGTCATCTGCTTCGTCGTCGCCTGCTCTGAAAAATAACAGAGGTATTACTGATTTAGCCCGAGTATTATATGTTTCCCGGACAACATTCTGGGAATAAAATGTCCAAATATCGGACCTTGGTATTATTCATTAATCTTTTACTTTCGTTCTCAAGTCATAGGAGCAAATAAGTGTAGTGATATAATAAGCCAGAATGCCTACAACACAAGTAAGATTAAACATTATAATATATTTGATATCGATCAACATCACTACATAGGAATAACTCTTTCTAAATAGAATCAGAGATGATGATACATAACATAATACTCAAGTAGATAAATCGAAGAATGAGATTAAGTAGTAGATTGAGAAAGATAAAGATTAACATCCATTGTATCATTAACAGAAGAACTTAGATTATGAACCAGTTTTAAACAAAACGGTTTACTGATATAATGAGTCACCGCTACTGGAGTGTAGTAAATTGAATTAAGTTTATAAGTATATGATTGCGATACTCAATTAAGGTAAATAGATATGCTAAGAGAACGTAGTGATACATGATACAATATATATAGACTTTATAGAAGTAAACAGCACAGAAGTGCCCTTTATAAAAAAATCGAGTGAAAGGTATTTCTTAGTATTGTAGAATATAATGAAATACTATAACTGTACATATCACATTTAAGGACGCTTCAAGCGATCCATTGATTGTTTCTGTAGCCTTTAGACCTAATAGTAGTGGATATCATGCTTGTATGATTGATTGTGGTATATGCAGTGTATATAGGTGTTATGTTTTAGGTTAATGTGGATCTGGTGATTGAATGATCATATTAAAAGGGTATTTCTTTGATAACACTAATCTAGTGAAAATTGTGTTTAGTGAGAGAGAGAGTGTGAGTGAGGTATATATAATTTAAGGAGTGATATAATCAATCACAACATATAGGATTGACGATATATTTAACTCTAAATCTATAGAAACGAGCCTACTTTATTGTGGTTAATATAAATAGTCTATTTATTATACATCAAATATATTTATTTTTTATACTCTTTCTCAGAAATTTTGAGATATATATATCAAGAATATGACGTATTAGAGATAAGACTTCTTCTTGCTCTCAGAGGAAGTGACTTAGTAAGGTAGCATCAATTTTTGATCCATTGACCTTCAAACTCATACTCGAGATTTAACGAACATTTTAGATAATCCAGAGAGAGGGATACGTACTCAAGTAGATTGCAAAAGACCATATTGAGTTAGAGTGTGCACTACAATTCTCGTTATGGCTCTGTATACTCAAAGTGTGCGCTGACTCTCTAATTAGTTATTCTCTCCCTCTCTCTTTCATGTTACCACTCTCGTCACAAAAAAAATATGTGATGACAACACTTCAAGCAAGTGAAGCAACCTTAATATCTATTATAGTTTCCATGAGAGTATTGTATATATATATTCCACGCCTCTCGAGGTTTGTGGAATTTTGATACAAATATGTGAGCACAAAAGATGACTGTCACCATGACCAAAAACTGGATGCATAGGACTAGATACAAGTATCTCACATAATATGAAAGATTACTCTCTCACTCAATGCATGTTTTGTGTGTCTTACTGAGAAGTAATCCAGTAATGAAATTAAATTTTCTCTCACAGTTGTTAGAGACCTCGTGTTAGTCAGTTGTTCTTAGGTATTATGTGCGCAAGAGTGTGATTTATATTGGACACGGAAGAAATATCGTCACGCCAGATTTTGTGGTTTTATTGATGTATCATTTTTCAGATCTGATGAAATACCTCTCATACACTCATTACAAGAAGCTGTCTAGATTTTTTGTTTTTTAACTGAGAAGGCAATATACACTGAGTGAGCTTTATATTGGTCTGTACACAAATAGATGTCGTAGTAAATGTAAACGCACATCGCGACCATCACCCATTTATATTCGATAATAAAATTAGATATTCAACGACAGATATATAGAGTTCCATTGCGATAGAGTATTTAGTGGTTCTGTATCACTCTAAGAACCTCCGAACAATCGTAAGTGCTCTCGGAGGATTATGCTCACAACAATATTGGTAGAGTATATTTTATATGCATCTACATTCAGCACCCTCGTGGTACCTCAGATTAATGTATGAGGAGGCTATATCCACACATGTAAATTAACAAGAGTCTGATGTTTGTGATATATAATTTAGTAAATTTTCTGTAGATTTTAGTCCAATCATAACGTCAATCACGAACACTAACTTTCTGTTGCAAAAGCTTAACTATTCGAGCAGGATGATATAGCTCAACGAGTGGTATGGGAATACACTTATTATTTATTCCATCTCATCTGATTGTACGGATTGAGATTTCTTTGTATATGAAGTAGTTTTTGATTATTTTCTTGAAAACAAATTTTTTTCAAATTTTTTTTTTTGGGCCGGCGTATTAGTATCTCATATACAAGTACTATACAAATGTCGCTCTTTGGATTGAGTATTGTGTCAAAAAAACGCTTTTTTCGATCCTTATTTACCAGTATGGAGTACTTAATTAAATGCTATACACAATATGTATATACTAAAATGGGCAAAAACCTGCCACCTTGTGTTACTCATGCTCATCACATCAGTGCTTTTATACAAGCTGACTCTCGACACTAATATTTGTCAGGTATGTCGATCGATTGGTGCTATATTTGAGTGGACAGTATCAGTATAATGACCAGAAAACACAGTTTTGATCACGAAATCATCTATCTACTTTGTAAACAAAGAATAATTATTTGCCTTGGAAAAAAGATATAATGAAGATAATTATATCAAAGCTGAAGACCTAGCAAGACACGTCATTTACCGTATCTAGAGTAGTTTAGATGATTCTAATAGGTACATAGAGTATCTGATAAGAAAGTGATTCTTCCTCTATTCACTAGAGTAAAAAATGTTAAAAGAGCTCTTGACATGCCTATCCACATTCCAATACCGTGACAGTTAAAGATACCTGGGTATATTTTTAGGGTAATTGATTAATCGATTACTATATTTTATATTCCCAATAATAATTATGGCATAGTATTTATGAATTTAGTTTTATTAAACATGCTTAAATAAACATATTATTCACTATGTAGATCACTCGGAAATGTTCAGTCTGTTTTATTGAAAATATAGTTTAAAGTAAGGCATGACAGATCCTTTAGATTATAATATGTTTAGGCGTTTCCGGATTATATTATAGCACAGATGTCCATCTCTACTCAATGGAGCTTCATGATTAGAATGTGAGCAATCTAGTGAATGTTATGGTACATGGAGATACTTGTTGTCTCACGTAATACTAAATCTGGAAATATGTAGTAACTATATATATTAGATCCAAATTGCGTATACATCTCATAGACTTAACGGGGCCCTCAAAAAGTAAACTATGGGGTTATTTACAAATAAATCTTGACTGGCATATACTCCGAATGAGGGCAGTTAAGTCATTACTTAGGAGTTACCTTTATACTTTTTCTATAATTAGTGGCCTTACAATTAACTTATCAAGATGAAATTCATAAGTGTAGTTCTTTGTTTACGACTCACATAGCATCTATTTCTTAGTGTGGCGAAGTATATATATATGTCGTTAGTTCTTGACTTGCACAGAAAATGTAAAATATAGTATGATTTATTGGTAGTGACTCTTTGTATTATGAGTACGTATTTTGAAATACTATACAACTTACCATCAGAGTATAATCTTAAAGGATTGTAGTCACTCTCTATCATCATTATCTCGTCCATGATAATATAGATAATATTGCAGAAGGTCACTAGTCTCAAAATAAGATACTTCTTCCTAAGACTTTCATAAAGATAGATGGTATTTTGTTGTAATATAGTGGATCCACTCGGAAGAGACAAAATGCTGTCGATCTACCACTACTTTACTAGCAGATGTTTTAGCGATATTCCAATATGGCTCTTGGGATCGCCATGCTGAGATTAGGCAAACCCTTATAGAAGAAATAAGTAAACACAATGTATAAGCTAGTCTCCACAGTCTATATCACACTCCGACTCGAAACCAGATCTCAGAACTAACCTCACGTATATGTATATATGTCACTTGTCAAAGGAAAGATCTTACACTTCAGGATATACAATGGCCGATTCCGGAGGTATTAAAAACATGCAATATAACAGAAAAAAATAATACAAAGCCCACTTATATGGGTATATAAGCAGATAATTTTACTAATAAATCTCTAGTTAGCACACACACCTATATAGTAAAAGAATTTACAACATGATAAGAATGTGTTGTTGAATAGTGTGTTTTAGGATGAGTAGATATCACTACAAGTACCGTTCATGACCGACTCTCAAATTCGCCATTCTAGTAAAACAATACTGAGTCGTTTCAAAACTACTACACAAAAAAACATTATGCTCACTAACTCTCTAATTAACTCTATTAATTAATTTATTTTTATCTTAGGACAGATATAGTCTGCACATGCACGGTTACTCATTCTTTGATTATAATATTTCTCATATACACTTGTACATACGTTATATTATTTCACTTGACACTTTATACTAATATAAATCAAAAATTTTAGACTTATAACTTGAGAAGCAAGATAATACTACACTGGACAAATAGAATAGTTAAAAGACTTTATCCAAACCTGTATATACACCTAGGTTATCTCAAGAGACTAACTGAAAAGAAAATATTCCCTAACCTGAAGAACTAAATATATGTATGTGTACGCTGAACATGACTATAAAATATAGCTCTCTCTCATTGAGTTTTTTTATATTTTCTTATTGTTAAATCTGCTAAAGCACTCGTTTTGTTGCCCAACTTTTTACTATTGAAACTTAATTACGCATAACCCCTCGGTGTATTGATTATTTTATAGAGTCTGACTGTATCATTGAAAGAATTAAGAATGCGATTACAGAGTGTTGGACGATGATGATTTACGTGTATATGTGAGCACGATGATTTTCATAAGTCCTCGAGAAATATAATCTTAATCGAGTCACAAGAGTTAAAATGATGCTCTTTCAATAAATAGAAATTATCATTGGTCAACGAAATTTTTGTTTATTAATAGCAGCACCGGGAGAGTATTGTGATAAAAATTGTGAGTTGTTACTCTATTTATAAGGATCAGTTTATAAGTCTCTCTCATTAATTATTCTATATGGTACAACTCTCTCACAGGTATCTATTAATTTAGTTAAGAGTTTTATATAATATATATGATATTCGTTTCGCTAAATTTACTATAAATTGGAGTATATTAATAATAATATAAACTAATTTCAAGATTCTGCAAGTCGATCCCAACCAATTTCAAATTCGAAAGTCATCTCAAACAAATTTCAAATTGGAGAGTCATCCCATACCAATTTAAATCTCTTGAAAGTATATGTGCGAGAGAGAAATAATATACAAAGGAAATGTATATTTTGGTTAACATATTTTCGAAAAATACGCGTATTATATTTGATTCTAAAAAAATTATAATCACCTTGTATATTTATGTAGATTATATAGCTTAATTTTCATTAAAAATGATTTCTTATTGTAGATAAAATAATATAATTATTTTGAGGGACAAAAATAATAAATAAAGTTACATTGGCAATGCAGTGCGGTTTATTATTTTGAGTATCATATATATTTATATTATATGAAATGTTTGTTAGTATGAAGATCTATCAAGTGACACATAGCTTAATATGGGCCTCGATAACGACAATTTCTGGAACTGAGCACTAATGATTTTACCGCAGTAAATGCTTGAATCACGAGTTATTAATTAATGAAAATTAAAAATGTATAAGTATGATTTTTTTTTTAAAGGATTAAAATAACAATGTACAGAGTTTAAGACTTATACACCAATATTTTCTTAGTTACTTTCTTTAAATATTAATTTATGTAATTGTATATCTCTGTAGAAGTACAGAGTTTTGTAACTTTTTCTGTATTTAAATTAAGTACTTTTTCGTTATTATTTAAATTAGAGTAGAAATAATATTCTACATCTCCTCGATCTTGTGTGAGATTAATATTAATAATATCTATATTTTTATATATTACTCTTCTACTATTGGAGATTTATTAGTAGTTCTCTTAATTAAGTTGTATGTCGTAGATCTATCTCTAGCAAGACTGGCGTTAGGTACCGCTTCACAAAGATATAGCTAGATGGTGTTAATTTTGTCTCTCATAAACTTTAAGACACTTTATTATAAAAGTCTAAGTTATGTATAACTTTGCGAGGTAAATCCTATTATATACACTATTATGGAATATATCTTTTTCTTATGTAAATTGTTAATTACATGCTTATAATTACATAAATAAGACAATTATTTTTCCATTTAACCTTATTTTATTTTTAAGTGGGGTGTCTTTAATATCACACAGGAGTAGTGTAACTTTAGATAGGTATAAAATTTTATGGCAGACTCCGAATATATCGCGTATCAGCACTCTTATTGCTCAGTAGTGTTTATAGAGTTGATTCTCTCTAAAGAGCTATAGATTTATTATTCATTGTTGATGCCTCAAGCGCAGCTTTACTGAATAAATATTTAAAAGTCGAGATCTTGCTAGACACTACAGTAAAGACTTGAACACTCTTTCTTAATATATTTATATATAGTAAATTTGTTTAATTTATCAATGAACTTTCATGGTATAACATACTATATCCACAAGACACACTTTAGAGAAAAAATTACAAGGCACACACTACCATATTATTCTACTTTTATAGTTAAATGCATAATGTCAGATGTAACAATTGAGGAGTTTTAATTTGTTTCCTTTGCTATTAGATCTTTTATGATTAAATAATTATTGTATAAGTCTTTTGAAAGTAATATAAATAAATAACATGTTATGATCCATAATTATATATATTAATAATCAGAATTCTACCTGATTGTGATTGTTAATATATACCTCACCAAGTTTATGACGTTTATCAATCATCATAATCAGTAATCTCAAATATAAGCTTGATCCAGTGTTTATACTAATATATATATAATTATAATATATATACTATATGTTTTATATAGTATATTAAAAATAAAATATTTATAATATGGGTACTTATTTTGTATGTTAATAAATGTCTGTGAGTTTATATATAAACACTTACATAATTAATCACCATTTAAATATTAATCGTATAAATATTAATTATAAGGAGTTACCAATTTTTAATCCTATTGTTCTTTATTTTGGTATTGTTAATAGTATATATATATACCGTCTGAGAGTATTGAGGATATAAAGTCTCGCAAATTCTACTCTTTCATATTTGAGTGTAGAAAGAAAAAAACCCCTATATCGAACAAGCTGTCTTTTTTACATACCAGGTTGAATCACCAAAGTATGATATTTCATAATTAATTAATGAAAATTTAAATGTAAAGGGGGTTTTATTAAATCACCTTCATGTTTTGTTTTTAGAGAGTCGTGAGGAGTTCTTACAATTATCCTCTACACAATGAGTAGAACAACTAAGGACTTTCACTTCTGTAGTGTCAATAGCTCTACACCCTAAACCTAAAAAAAAAAACCTACATTACTAACAGATTAAATAATAGCATAATTTTAGCTCATTAAACTAGTTTTAACTTTGTATAAATTCAAATAAGTTATATTGTACCTCTGGATTAGGCCAGAGGTTGTACATCGAACAGGAGAACAAGCAACTTCCAAAAAAAAATGCTTGAACAGGTAAATCCTATAGAAGAGTCAAAGATGACAAAAATGTGGATTGGATAGGACACCTAACCGATAGAAATTGTTGCAACTAAAATGATAAAAAGGAAAAACATAGTCACAAAAGAACTCCTATAATAAAGAACTCATTATTTTCAAGTAGAATACGGGATGATCCTACCAACAGTTTGTAGAACAATAATTCAAAATACTCTTCGTTAAATTGTAAAAAATAAAAATAAATACAACAACTGATCCTTTGACTCAAAAATTAATTAGAACTGAAAAAGAATAAAACCTTGGATATTAGGATATTACAATATATATATATATATATATATATATATATATATATATATAATATATATTATATATATATATATATATATATATATATATATATTATATATATATATAATATATATATAGTATTATATATATAAAAACTAATCTGAGTGGTAGGTGACAACTGTAAAAAAAGAGAATAATATATATATATATTATATATTAAAATATAATATAGATAAATAGTATATATATATATATATAATATAATATATATAATATATATATATAAGTCATTTATTCACATTATCATAATACACATACTTAAATACCACACCCTCTTCTAGAAAACACCTACAGATCATCCCCTACTAGTCATATCCTATTGTTGTGGGGAGAAAAGATAATTACCCACCCATCGTATTCCTGCGTTCGTAGAAGGCGACAAGACGGGGTAGTTGGTCTGGAGGCCCACTCACCGATCTCTTGCTAGGAAAGACAATCCTGATCCAAAGAAGCAAAACTCAGCAGAGCCAGTGTGGGGTGGTGGGGTGTGTGTGGGGGTGATGTCGTGATCGCCGTAAATGGCTCTTCTAATTTTCGGCGAAATTTATTTTGGGGAAATTTTTTTTTTGTTATTTATTTTTTTTCATTTATGGTACATGGATGTCAGAGGATCATTAATATGCTGAGGAGAAAATAGAGAGAGAGGTGATAGGAGATTTAGAAAGGGCAAATTTGAATGCTCTATGTACTGAAACAAAGTCAAAGGATAACTGCTGAAAGTGAGTTTGATCTGCTGTGGTGTGAAATGTAGAGGTGCTGGATGGAAAGGAATGAGAGGAGAGAAGAGTTGCAATTTGATGAGTGCTTGTGTACAGAGCTATGTAGACTGTGTTGTGAGTCCAAAAATCTAATGTCTTAAATTTAAGTTTTGAAAAGGTCAAGATTGTGGTTATACCAGGTTATGGAGTCGCGTGGTGTTAGAAGAGAGTGGGTCGGAGTCGCAATTTTGAAAAGGGTGAGTCGAGTCAGAATTTTGAAAGAGTGAGTCAGAGGCAAAGTTACAGATTATTATATACATTTCGTGGAAAAGGGAAATTTTCAAAAGGAAACCATAGTCGTAATTTCAAGATGTCGGTAGTAAAGTCGGATAAGTGTGGAGTCTGGGGTAATTTTTGAGAGGTGAAGAAGTCGGGTCGCAAAATTTTTGAACCGGACCCACAACCCTGGTGTGAAGTCATGCTCATCTGAGGAAACGTTGAAGAGAGTACATTTTTTTGGATATCTGAATGATGTTTTGAATGGGTGAGTAGGAGCTTCAATTGAAATTGGGCGACTGGAATGATTGGATAGGTGATTCAAGAAAGGATGGTTATAGCAGTGTTTTGGGTCACAGGTGTCATGGGAGATAATAGTGGGGAGAGGTAGGAAGGTGATTGATTTCGTGAGGAGAGAGGTTTGAAAGGGTGGAGAATTGAGCTTAAGAATAATTTACTTTCTTAAAAAATCAGCAAAGTCCTCCACTTGTGTAAATTAGTTATGGTTCGATACAGAGTTGTTTAAGTTCAACTTTGGGAATACGTGTTTTGAAAGGTCATTTATGTAAGATGACATCTTCGATAAAAAGAAACGCTTGCTTTATTCTACTGTGCGGGTTTTAGGCAATATAAATTTTCGATGCTTATTTTTTTCTATGAAAATTAAGTTATGAATGGGGCTGGATGCGGAGAGGAGGGTTGATACGGAAGAGGGTGGTTAAAATAAGATGAGAAGTTAAGTGAACAAGGGTAATAAGGATAAGATATAAGATTCGCTCGCAAGTAAATCAGTTGATTGTTAAACAGTATGGAAATAACTGAACAAATCGTGGGGAGCAAGATGAAAGGAAGCAATGTTTCAATTTGTTAGCAGTGCAAAATGAAGTATGTGTATGTGTAAATAGTAGGAAGTAAGAATGCATAAACAGTGATGGTGATAAGGTGATGCAACGCGTTAAAAGTAAAAAAGAAGCGTGTGGTTGAATTGTACTAAAAACAAATGATAAAGTTTCAAAAGAAGATGCTTGATATTATATAAGGAGGAAAAAAAATACTAAATGCATACGTTAGCGAGAAAACAAGAGGTAACATGAACAGTTTGGAAGAGGATGAATGGGGACTTAACAAGGGAATAGGAAGCTCTTCTGAAGCTCGAAGCGAGCGAAAGTTAGAATTGAGAATAAGAATCCTCTTAGATAATGAATAGGGATGGTGCTTTTGAACTGATGAAATGGATGTTTGGAGAGGTGGAAAGAACACTTCGAGAAACTGCATAAATTGGCAGTAATGAAGAGCTAATAGTGATATGTGTGGGTTGATGTTGCAAGAAGGAATAGTTATAGGATGAGTTATTAGTAAGGAGGAAGTAATGTGTAGAGGAAAGTGTAAGAATGGTAAATCTGCAGAGGTATAGATTAAATTACTGTTGCAATGATAAAGAAC
>JABUQX010015454.1:0-10000 GCA_015478945.1 Trachelipus rathkii | reverse complement strand
GTCTTCGGACAGAATGTGGACCAATCACTTGAATCATCCAACAACAGTCTGCCATCATGTGTTTTTTTTTGTTTTTTTACATTGTTTAATAAACCACAGAGCCCTAATCAAGGAGGGGTGTTACACGCCTCAGAAGTCAGCAACTAATATAAATTACCGCAGCTGAGCACAGACCAGGCTTTTAAAGTGGGGGAGATTAAATTCAGCAGGAAACACAGAAGATGGTAAGAGAGTCCACAAACAATTGGCAGGAAGACGGAAGCACCGCAGGGCGAACTAGCCTGGAGATACCCACATCAACACAAAACTATGTGCGGACACAGCACCCCTAGTTCTACGAGCGACGTAAAGGGTGAGTACTGCGAGTATAAGCTCCCTCGAGACCTGCCGCTCGGCTACTATAGAAAAAAGAGAAAAAGCACAACATCGCCGCCCAAAGAGTAAGAGTCAGAGAACTGGAAGTGTTTTTTTTGTTAGAACAGTTATAACCTTTTGGCCTTTGACCGACCCTATCCAAAAAGCCGGGTAAACCAGAGCCCCCCGATATGAGAGCATACCCATACAAGCGGATAGGCCCTTGATACTGGAGCAACTTGAAAGAGAAAAAAAAGTCCGCGAGTGCTAAACAGAACTCCCAGTTTCTTTGAGCCGCCCTAGCCCGTTGTGATGTGAGTTTCCAAGACATTTTTTGCTTTATGTTAAGCAAGATGTTATATGTCAACGAGGAAGAACGAAGAGAACCGTCAAAATGATAGGAAATTGGAAGGTGTCTATGAAGGAGAATTTGAGAAGTTTAGAGTTTTTTTTAAAAAGAAATTAAGTTGAATTCACAAGCGTTGAGTACGTACCCCCACCCGAAATTCTAATCCAATGCAGCCGGAAATAGATCGGAAATAGACGAATTGCCAAAATTCTTAGAAGGTAATAAGAAGGAGCACCCAGAACAGAATTGAAATGAGTGAGAGAATAGATTCAATCATCCGCACTGAGATGGGAGTTAATGGAGTAGATGTTGCATTGATGAAGAATCTATTAATTGAAAAAGTAGGAAAAAAGTACGAGATTAAGACTGAACCCTTGAAGGAAACACCTACTAATTGACAGAAACAGATAAGAAATACGTTCCACCCAGGTGGTCAACAAAACAGTCCGATATTGAAGCAGATTTAAAGGAAACTAGACATAATAAGCAAAGAAAGATAGGAAAAACCAAAGGAGGAACGAGGAGCGGGTGTCATGAAAGGAGAAAGCAGTAGTTGACGCCGGGGTGACGACACTTGCCATTACCCGGCGTCAAAAGGCTTTGCAGTATCAGGTCAAGCGCCACCACGCAAGTGTTTCTCCCCGTATGCCTAAGGGCTGGAAAACCAAATATCGAGAATAAATAGGAATAGATATCGCCAGTAGACCTCGACGCGCCGAAAGCCGTATACTGTGCAGTCCGAAAGAACAGTGAATGATGGATTCCAGATGATCTAAAAAGTGAGTTGAGAAAGATTTCAAAGATCTTAGATAGAATCCAATAAGAGCTATAGGGCGATATGTTAATAATAAGGATCAGAAACGGTCCTTCTTTTTCGAGAATATGAGACTATGGAAAAAAAAAAAATATATAGCGGGCGGCCAACACGTTAGGGGAAGTTCTTGTATTTAGATAATTTTTTTTAATTTTGAACATAGATAATATAGTTTGTTTGAACGAACGGCTTGGTTTTTAAAGTTGACACTGGATACACACGTCCCTGCTTAAGACTCGTGAGGAGGAATCGCCATTTCGTGGGTTTTTGGTCTCGAACCGCCCCATCCCAAAACGTTCGTTAGATTTTAGCCCATGCACACCGATATCGAACTGTTAAATGACACAGGCAAAGCATTAGACCCCTAGACGAAGTAGAGATGAAGGAAGCCAGAATCGTCCAGGTTGAGTTAGAGGATAGAACAGCTAGAAATAAAATCAGAATAAAGATTAGCCTTTTCAGTTGGAGAATTTAGCAACAGAACCATCAGAACTAATAAGAGGAGGAAAGACAGGAAAAGACAGTTTACCAGAAGTTTTGTTAGAGATGTTTTTGGCAACTGAGGCCAGAAAGATTGTAGTTTTTCTGTTCAGTAGGAGACCCAAGGAGGTTATGAAAGCCCGCTTTGCTCGCTGAAGAGTATCCCTGCAACGATTTCTGGCAGAATGAAAATTAGCAAGGGTGATAGGAGAGGGAGACAGAGAAGAATTTTCCACTCCCGATACCACTGTTCTCTAGCGCTGAGATGGCCAGGGGGAAACAGCGACGATCTCGAACCATGATTGTGGAGGGAGAGAAAAAGTTAGTCGAAAAGAATGGAATGAACTCCCTACTCATCCCTATCAACGAGTAACACTCCCCACCATCGCCAGAAGTCGATCAGGAGCGTCACCAGTGGAACGCAAGCAAGCATTTCCCAATGTATAATGTGTATCCCCATCTTTCCTTGGGTTTGTAGCGTGTTGCTGTCCATTCACTTGATGTGATGCTTGATGGACCTCTCCCCTTGTTTCCCTCACTATAACATCTAGATTATCCCGGAAAATGTCGGTGATGGGCAAGTGACTATTTAGAAAGTGGTAACTTTATCTCATATTAGCATTCAAATTTTTGAGTTGAAAGCATTTCGTACGATTCTAGTCAGGCATAGTTGTCCAGAATTTATTGTTATTGCCCAAAAGTTCTAACAACCAAGACAAACTTGTTCCGAGCAGATGCTTCAATTTCAATGATCAGTCATGAATTTTATGAAATTGTCATCTTATATTTGCGAATTTGAGGCCGCTAAAGATTCCACCTTTGAGTTTCTCCTCTCATTACTCAACCCTGGAAAAAATCTAGCAGTTGCAAATATATTGAAACAATTCACCATTCTTTGTCATAGGGCGCCTACAAAATGCTTTCATCAGGTCCAGTTTTGATGTTGGAGTGGTGGGGAAAATAATTTTCCCCTGTCAAACAGTGGTTTGTTAATGATATTTGATGCACCTACGTCCTATTTTCCCGATGTCCATACAACTTTTTGCCCAGTGGTGCTCTTTACCCTCACTATTCCACAGCATATTGAAAGCGAAGGATACTTATATATCCGCTTTGCTCCAAGTAAGATCGTTGTGACCATCTCAAATCACGCTATATAGATCCATGGTGATTCAGATTATAATCTAAGCTTCTCTGCAAGATCATTCTATATATTTCATATTCCTTTGTGGTGCGAGTTTTTGGTGTGGAGGGACCTATTGGATCGATGCATTAACATTCCATTGTACAAAAAACACACTTCAAGCCATTCTCGTTGATGAACGTTATCCATAAACAATAGCCCAATCTTTCTGAGTTGTTATTTAGTAACCCCATTTGAAAGTAGGCAGTCAGTGTCAGTGGTCCTTACAGTTATACTAGGTCTTCTTCTTCAATAAAATATGGAAGAAGTACTACCTCTCCTGTCCGAAAAAAAAAAGTTTATTACATTCGGCCTTGAGACAGTTCTTTCACTTAGTCTAGAGCTAATAACTCAAATCTTGCTTGAAAGAGCTTAACTTTTCGTACTACAATCCACCTATCTCTCCTGGGAGAACGGTTGCGTTAGGTGTAGAGTACTTTTCTCATATTCACTACCATCTATCTCACGTTGTGCAACACCAAATCCTGGGATATGCTTCCTTTATCAGACAATGCATAGTCTGGAGTGTATGAACACTGGGGATGGACATCGTCCGGGTGTGGTAATCAGTCGCCTTGCTGATTCAAATCCGTGATACTCAAATTTACGTTGTCTTATAACGATTGATACCTATTCACTTATTAGCCAAGACTAAAAAATAAATCAGTCACTTTTGGTGATTCTTCTGGTCCCCGCGATACCATTAGGCACACGAATTTTAAACCTTGTCGTCGTGTTCTCCATTTCCATTGACTGTTAGAGTTCATACCACGGTTTACAACCATAGAGGGGGAAGCCCATGAGCTTAATCGTGTGTACTACCCAAGTTCCATTCCAGAGAGTTATGCCAGATGTGCTTGGCTTACAAAAGTGTAAGTAATATTTCTTCTTTGTTCTCCTGGCCAATTATTCACCCACAGTATGAAGCAGAAAACTTAGGGTTATTTAAACAGCTCTTCGTGAAGTTACTCAAGTGATTTCTGAAAAGTAGAAAAAATAAAGTAATATAGTAAAGGTAAAGCCCCTAAAAGAATAAACGATTTCTGTAAAATTAGCAATTAAAAACGATATTTGTATAAGAGTAAATTCTGGAACACCGTGTATCTCAAGAACTAGAGTCAAACTTGGAAAACAATGTCATTTCTGAAAACAGCACACCCGATATACTAAAAATTCGATAAATATCCTTTGCAGCAAAAAAATAATTTGTTTTTTGACTAGTGTAATTGAATTTCCTCTTTAACTGTGTGTAGCATCTTCCAAAAAACTTATAGTTCTTGTGATAACTGTAACTGTTTCCTTTTCTCAGTCAAAATCATAGATGAATATCCAACCTATCTACCAATGTCATTTTCGTGACTGTCATCTACTGAAACGCCAGCCCCGAAATTCTGACCCATATCTTGACCGTCGCAGGTTGCTGGGCCTGGGTTGTGTCGTTCTTCATCATGCGAAAGTATCGAAGTGAGGTAGGATGGCATTGCTCGTTTTTGTGTAGGCTTATTTTAGCTTATTTGATTATCTTCTTCGTTTTCACCGCTTCCATTTCCAATTTTATCTGAGTAAATAAGTAAACTTTAAAAACAATAGTATATATATATAAATATATATATATAATATAATATAATATGATATATAATATATTCTATATAATTATATATAATATATATATATATATTATTTATATATTATATAGTATATATATAATTATATATATAATTATATATATATTTATATGGTTCTACTTACTGTAATCTTCTGCCAAAGTGTCATAGGCTTAATATATTTCTAGCATTCAAGATGTTTAAGAAAAAAAATAAAAGTATAGAAAACTATGTTTGAAAACCACAAATTTATGTGTGTTTTGTAATGAAAAATAGTTTTTTTAAAATGAAAGCTTAACCTATATGGACAAGTAACTCTATGTTGTTATGAAATTTCCTACTTTTAAGAGTAAATATCACAAAATTTTGTAGTGTATTATAGTTGAAGGTGATGAAAACGTATATAAGCATTCTACTTGCCTACTTTAGCACATCAGCCAACACCACTATTGGTAAATTCTTCTCTGCAATATCCTATATCTGGAGTCGATAAATAAAACTATAACTTACACTGACTGGCGGTGTTGAATTAATAGCAGCTTCCTTCATTTGCTCCCAGATTTGTCAGTTTCAACTTGTTCCAATCAACTGATTACGTCGAGCGACATCTTATAAATATACTTATCCCTATACCGTGTTCTATCCTCATCAGACGTGTCTCACTCCTGAATTTACCCTACAGTTAATCTCCTTCCGTATCAATCCTCTATCCCTCTCCTAAATCCAACAAGCCTACATATAAAACTTAAAATTTTACCGAGATGAAACTAAAAGGAATCACTAACAAATGATAATATCCATCCAAATCATCAACTCTCATTAAAAGCCACCATAGCGTCCACACACTAAGTTCTTATTATACATATACAAAATCAAACAATAACAGTCCAATCAATATAAATCTGCGCTCGAGAATACCGACCCGCTATCGAGACGAAAAATATACTAAATCGAAGTAACATATAATCAGCTGTCGATACCATTCCATACTTACCACCATTCGACCCCAAACTCTAGTATACTCATATATATATATTTAATCTTTATAATAAGCAAATTTATCATGAGTTATAAAATAGGAAAGTATTTATTAATATATTACTACACAATACTACTCTCTTCCTCACAAAATATCATATAATCACCTTTACTCATAACAATTTATCTCATTATTCTCCGACACCCAAAACCACCTCTATACCATCCCTTTTTGATCACTCTATCCAAATCATTACATTAGTCTCACCCAATAACAATCTTTCAATTCTATGAAGCCTTATATATACCTAATTACTAACACTCCCAATTTATCTACTCAAATACCATGCGAGTTGAAACTGTTACAGACCTAACGCGAAAAACCATCCTCGAGCTCTCAATTGGTGCACGTATCTTCCCTGTGCAGATGCGACCAAACTCAGAAACAAAACCTAGGCTGCTAGGTAAGACTCTATGAGTAGATCAAAAACACTCTTTTCTCGTAGGACTCGCGAGCGCACGCACCCTCCTCCACACCCCATTACCGCTATCGTCCCACCCTGCCAACTCCGACCCACTATCTTGAAAATTACCGACTTACCGAACTCTACACCACTTTTTATGAAAAATACCTATCCGATACTATACTAACCCTTATAAGATATATATATATATAAATTACCGACTTTTGACCTCTTGACTCTCACTACTTCTATTCTTTCAATAATATATATATCATGTACTATTATACATAAATCTCTACACCTATTATTATCTAAATTGCCGATTCTCCGGCTACCTAACTTCATACTTATATCAAAAATAACTACCACTCACACAAACCTCTATTATACTAACTAAACTCTAAACGACGCAGAGACACAGACACTCTTTTGGCAAACCTTTATATTATTTAACCATTGTTATGCTTTGACATATTCATCTCATAGGATTTCTCACTAACAACAGTACAACAAATACACAAAAGACCACTTGTTAAAGCTGAACTCTATCATAAACTAGAAATACATCTTCTAAAAATGGAAAGTCTAACTTTACTCCTCTACTACGTGCGCGCCCTCTCAGTCACTCTTCTCACTCCATGTCACACGAGCCTAAACACATTGCACAACCACGGACTAAGCGCAATTTCTTAGTCTTCGAACCGTTTCTATCCAACGCTTCATAAGTGTTTCGTTTCAGTTAGGTATATTAGCTAGCAATTCTATATCATATGCGCCTTATTCAAATATGTTGAAAATAATTTTAGCGATACTTTTTTCATACAACATCTCTCCTATCTTTCTGTATATAACTCTACTTGTCATTTATTACCTACGATCTTCTACACGGGATGCTTATTTGGTAGTGTATTCCTAATCTAATGATTTCATAAAACATACACAAAAAGAGTTGACCTTCAACATATGATTAGTTTAGGGCTGTGATGGATCTGTGGCATTGATATTTCTGATATCGATTTATTCAATTCGTTACGCACTATCTGAAAGACGTAGTGTGCTGTGTAACGCACGCTCATATTGACTCTGTAATGCAAAAATGAGAAAGATTCTGCGGTCCGATTGGTGCAGACATCTTCAACGCGCGATAATGTCTAACCTCTCTGTTCTTCTTTAGTCCAATCCTTATCGGTACGGACACTCTAGGATCTCTACGATAGTGATATTGTTTATTGCAAAGTATTGCAAGAATGTGATAATATACAGCTTTGGGGAGATTTCGTTTAATTTATGTCGCTTCCCACTCTACAGCATGAGGGATTGATGAACATAGATAGAGAGACAGTGTCGTGTAGCGTTATACGCTAATCATGACTCAGTGGTATTGACATAACTCTTGTCGTAACTTTGATATATGAGCAAATTAATTACAGATACAAAACTTTATTCAGATACTTGTAGGATGGATACCACTGACGTCTCCTCATAACTCATATATAATGATTAATATACTAATATATATGGAATAAACTATCAGAATAATTTATTCATATTTTTAACTCCACATCCTCTTTTATATTTAAAACAATAGTCTTTATGGATTAGATATGTAGATTACATTTTTGTCTCCCTCCCTCTCACCTCACAACACGCACCTAATGAATTATATCTAAAAAATATATATATATAACATCTAATTCAATACATCATTCAATAGTTCTTTAGTAACATAGCATATTTTGCTACCATTGTCACCACCACTCACCAATTCAAACTTTCTTATTCCCCTTCCTCGATATCCTTTAATACTACATGTATTATATATATAAAATAATCACTAAATTATTACTTACAATTTACTATATATAGAAACCAAACATTCGCACCAAACTATAAAACCCTTTTCTCTGCACCATCACTATCATTCACCAAACACAAAATGTAGCTAGTATTCGATGTTCATTCATCTATTATTTCTATCTATCATAGTTGACCTTATTTACTACGTAATATGCATTCTACTCTACTTTCTTACTATATAATCATCGATAAGAATACTTAAATACCCTAATATTCCAATCCCGACTTATATAACTTCCTTTCACACAGATCACTCTATTTAACTTTATTCTCCGAGCTAGAAAGGATCGAGTTGTCTGTAACACAATTCTAGTTATAATACATATTACAATATTAAAAAACAAAAGTATTTTTGAATTATTGTGTCTACAAAACTGTTTAGGATCTCCCGTATATCTACTTGGAAAATAAATGAGTTCTATTATAGAGTCTTTTTGTGACTATGTTTTGTCTTTTTATCATTTTAGTGCAACAATTGTTACTAATCTGAGGCATTAACGCTTTCTATCCCAACCGACAATTATTCGATACCATCTTTCCTGTTACTCTTCTACACATATTATATACGCTGAGGTTTAAGCAATATTTTTTTTAGAATATTCGTGTTTCTCTTAGTAATATACTAATTAGCCACAAACCTAATTATCTGCACACGATCATCCATCAGAATATCAATAACTATACATACTCATATTTAAAAAAACATTCTCAAACCCCACAAAGCTAAAAAAAAAATCAGTCCTTCTATAAAGACTGATGTATATATCTAAACAATTCTATTCCTCACATGTCAAATTACTCTTGCAATTAAGCATAATGATTATATAGTGTTAATACTCATAGAGATTTTTAGCCCTAAAGTGACAGCACAAAAACCAAACGATGAAACAGTATCCGTACAGTTGCATCTCTACATCATGACAGCTATTAGAGAGAGATTCAAGTGTCTAAGCACATACCATCATCGAGCACCTCTCATAACAAAACCAAGAAACCATCCGAGCTAGTGATTCATATAATATTCAACTCCACTAAAGATGACATATTATAAATTTATTCCCATTAACTAATATCGGAAACATCATACGTCAAGGAAGATTCACAGGCAATCCTTTTAATTGTGTGGGTGTATAAATACAGATAACAAACTATCACATAAAAAAGCGCTATATCGTCCTCGCTAGTGATTCCGTATAATGTTGAAGTTTTTTATGAAGATAGGTATTAAAAGAAAAAACAATATTAAACTAAAACAATAGGATGAGATACATGCTTAATATCCACTACAAAAAACTATTTCATATAAAACATAACACCATATGAATAAAATAATATAATAGCAAGACCAATACTGAAACACACTTGAACTGTATAGAAGTAATCAAGAAAGATAAAAATCCAAGTCCCTTTAGCCTGAAGATATGAGTATCTCGTCGAGTTAGTCGGATAGACGAAAATTAGCTTTCCTTTTTAAAAATTATATTTCATATAATAAGAATAAAAGTATGTACTATATTAACAATGTTTTATAATTATGTAACATTTTAGTTATAAAAATATAGATATAATATCAGAGTAGATAGAACTAGAGTAAGAGTGACCGTAATATACTAAAAAAAAAAATTCCAAGGCCTTCCTCTCTAAATTAAAGTATAAATTAATATCACTATATAACTACATATAGTAGTTCTTTATAAAATATATATATATATAATATATTATATATATATAATTAATTATATATTATATATAATATAATTATATATTATATATATATATAATATATATATATATATATTATATATATAATAATATATATATATTATATATATATAATATATTATATAATATATTTAATATATAAATATATATAATAATATATATTAATAGTATATAATATATAATAATATATGATTT
>JABUQX010015453.1:17500-41625 GCA_015478945.1 Trachelipus rathkii | reverse complement strand
ATAATATATTATATATTTATTATAATACTATATATATAATAATAATATATATCAATATATTATTATATATTATATAATTTATTCTATTATATATACTATATAATATATTATATATATATAAATAAATAATACATAAATAAAATAATTAATATATATTAATATATGATATAATATATAACTATTATATATAATATACTATATATTTCTGTATATATATATATAATTATACTATATATATATAAATATATTATTATATATGTATATCATATAATAATACTTTGGGAATTATATTCAATGGAAAGAAAACTTGTCATTGCTTTGCAAATCGGAAATATGAATAGCTTCAGTAAAAAGCAAAATTTACCAGTTTTCCGTCATTTTGAAAACAAACCCTGCAACAATAAGCATCGCAATTATTGCAAAGGTAATGGGCGGGGATGTTTTATTATATTTTTATTTCTATAGTATTTGTTTTATTTACCTTCTAGATCCGTTTTTATAGTGTTAATTCTTATCAGCTTTTGTTTGTTATCATTATTGATTCTTATTATATAGTCGATGTTGTCTTTGTTGTTGCTGCTGGCTGCTTTGTTGTCGAGAATTAGTGAATTTGAATTTATTAGCATTGGCCTTTGGCTTTCCCCCCCATACACTTTTATTTAGGATTTTTAAAATATTATTGATAAATAAATTAAAAACAAATATTTATAAAATATTTTTGATTTCCTTTATTTAAGTTATATAAAATGTAGATTTCTATTCATTTGAATATAGATTGTTTTTGAAAAAGTTTTTATTATTAATAAATTTGAGAGATTGATAGATAAAAGTAGATTAGAATTTGTGGTGTGCAGGGTATATATATATAAATATATATATATGTATATTATATTAATTATATATCATAATATTTATTATTAGAATATATATTTATATATATTATATATATTTTATATTTATTATATATATATATATATATATATATAATTGATTATTATTCTAAATGCTTTCTATCTAATATATAGCTATACCTATCTAATTTCTCTATTCCTTTGTATGTTAATAAAATTAATTAAATTAAATTAATCAAATTGATATATATTCTAAAATATAATATCTTATTTTAAAAATAAAAAATTCTAAATAACTAAAAATAAGATAAGATAAGACTAATGTTATTAAAATAGATATATAATTCAATAGGGTAATGATCGACTGTAATAATTAAAAAATAAAACATAATATATTTAATAGAAATGGAAATAAAAAAATATTTGTTTCATTTATAAAAGATTATTTTTTTTCTTAATTAAATTTGAAGGAAAAGTACTGAGATAAACCTAAAATAACTCGACACTCTTTGAAGGAAATAACTTTTTATGGTTTTTTTAATTCTTTTTCTTATTCTTTTTCAGTGTTTTTTTTTCTTAAAAAGTTTTTTTTCTTTTTCTTTAGGGATTTCTTTTTCTTAGCTTAATTTTAAGAATCTTTATGATTTTTTCTGACATGAAATTGACAATCTGATGTGACCGTGGTATGGTCATATGAACCCAACACATTTATTCTTAAAAAAAGATTCATTTATTATTAAATTATTTTTAAAGAAAAATCATTAGTTATATTCTAAATTGTATTTTAAAGTATAATTTTATTTATATATCTACTTATTCTCATCTTATTATTTATATATAATATATAATTAATAATAATAATAATATATAATAATAATAATAATAATAAATAATAATAATATAATAGTAAATTTTACTATAAAGCTTAGAATTCAAACTTTTAAGGTAAAAAAAAATCACATACACTAATTTTAGTTTTCAGTTTTTCTAAAGTAAAAATCACACATTCATAATAGAAGGTTGTCCCTCAAATGATCCGACCAACACACACACACACACACACTGCACAGCACACACCACACAACACACACACACAACACCAACACCACACAAACACACACACACACACCACACACACACCACACACGACGACAACACACCATTACTTCAGTTTTACTCTAATTCAGAATTTTATCAAAATCAAAATTGAATTTTTGAACTTTCATAATTTTATAAAATAATAATTTGATGGTGAACTAATAACTAATTGAGAAATTATTCAATTGATTGCTTTATTTGACTTGAACGATAATATCTTATAGTAAGCCAACATGCAGTTGACGCAAAACATGTCGCCCAAATTTTCATTAATTATGGCAGTAAAATACCTCGTATTTATAATTTGCTAAAAAAAAATATCTCGACGTATTTTTGGTATCAACAGTAAAAATATCGAACAAATACAGGAAAAAGGGTATAGACACAGATCAAAAAATTTCCTGCGCAACCGTTGAGAGTTCGGTTAGGATTAGGTTAGGTTAAGATTTGTTGGGCTTTAGAGAAACTCTAAATAGCCAGATTTTTTTTTAGGTTAGGTTAAGTTAGGTTAGGTTAGGTTAGGTTAGGTTAAGATTTGTTGGGCTTTAGAGTTAAAGTCTAGTTAGACTTTTTGGCTGTTAGAGAAACTCTAATAACCAGATTTTTTTAAAGCATTTTACCAGTATTCTGTCAACCATTATTTGGGTATAGGTCCCTTTTTAATGTAGCTTCATAAATTTCATTCTAACAAGAAAAAAATTCTAGTAAGGCATTTGTGTACTTGTCCCAACGATTCGTTTCGACATTCTTTTGCAGAGTAGTTTGCAAATATGAGATGCTTTGCCAGTTCTGATCGTTTGAAGTGGATTTGGCCTGACTTGAAATGGTTATTAAGCCAAGGCTTGATGGTTATAACCATTCTCGAGGGAGTTATCCTAGCGTCCGTCACCTTTACCGTCGCCTCGTAGCAACTAGGGTGCTGTGAGCAATGAGTTTTGTGTTGACGGTTGTAGTAACTCCAGGCTAGTATCGCTGACGGTGTTCTTCTTTCATGCACATCTGGTCTGTGGAAGTCTTTCCATCTCCTCTGTGTTTCCTGCTGATTTTATTCTCCCACTTCAAAAGCCTCGCGTCTGTAGACTCACTGCGTAATTTGCTTGTAGTTGTTGACTTTGCGGAGGAGTGCACACCCTCCTTGATAGGGTCTGCGTTGAGTGGTGGTTGACAACTGTAAATAGTTAAATAAAAATATATTAATATATATATTATAATACATAATTATATAATTTTAAATTATATAATTTAATTATTATATATAATATCAGTATAAATATGTTATATATAAATATTATATATATATCTATATATACTACTTAATTATATATAGTAGTGACGTCGTTTTGAGATCGACACTTTTTCTCAAAAGCTATAAGAAGATATTTTGCTTTAATTGGAATTTATAAATCTATATATGAGCGATAAGCTGATACGTGTAAATTTCAGTCTTAGATGTATATAGAGGCGGCTCGCCCCGAGGGTGAACACTGTATTGCGCTTACGCCCTTGTGAGGGGTTTGAGCGTCGACATTTAGGCCTAATCGACATTGCAAGAGGTCAGACGTCGAAGGTCATGTACTGACGACGACACAGACGAAGGTCTGTGTTTGTCTGTTTGTTTGGTGTATTTTTCTATTATTATTTTATTTTTATTAGCGTCGAGAAATGGAGATCACGCGAGTGATGCTCATTTACGAGCCGACTTCAGCTCGAGTCTGGTGCCATCTCTCGTACGCACCGGACCGCACCGACGCGACCGGCAACGCCCCTCGCGTCGCAATTCATCAAATCCTCGAAGTTTTTAATATAATTAATTATTACTTATTAATTATTATTCATTATTTTATTTTTATTATTAATATTATTATTATTTTAATTATATTATTGTTAGTAGGTATACGTAGTAGGTAGTGGGAGTAGTAGTTCCGTAGTGTTGAGTGGATAGTAGTAGTTAGGATTATACGTATCTGAAAATTATGGAGGATCGGTTAGATCGATGAGAGGTACACTATCGAATGTTCGAAGTTACGTCCCCTGGGTCCCGAATGGGTGGGGGTGGCAAAGGGGTGTTTGTGTCAAGCACGCCGCAATGGAGGGAGGGTCACCCCCTAAAAAAATTAATGGTCGTTAGGTTGGAAAGTTGGTGAGACGGATTCAGGAGGCTAATTGCTAGAAAAGATTCTCGGTATTGAGTTGTTGACGGAGTTGGACCTGGCACCGGTGCTTGGAAAGCCACGTGCGGTACGAAGTTAATAAAATTGCATATAACAACATGTGGTGTTTTTATATAAATGTTATCGGTCTAGTAGATTTTCGGAAAAATCTAATGGGTTTCAGACATCAAGATAATAAATAAATAAAAATAAATAGGGCTGCCAACATACGGCTTCCGGCTCCGGCTGGCCGGACCTTTCCGTGTTCCTGAAAACCCCCGGGATGTCGGCGGAGCCACTAGTCTCCGGTTTCTCCGCCGGAGACATATTTTTTAAAGAAAGGTAGTTTTGAAAATCAAAGTAGTTAAATTAATTCATGAAGTAATAATGAGACATTTACTGAAATAAATTTATTTAGAGAACGATTCATACATATGTAGAAAAAATAATTTTAATTATTTTTTTTGGTGTGGTGTTAAATATCAGCATATAGTTTATTAATTAACTATAATAGTATATTAATATCATGCTAGGCTATGACACTACTATTACTTAATTAGACATAATGTATTGTTGAATAACAACTTTAAAAGGGTTTTGATATTACAAAATGATACTTCCTAACAAAACAACTAGCTATAAAATGTATAAGATGTAAGGAAATTGGTAAGAACTTTTTAGAACTAATGCCATATCGACAAAGGAGCTAAGATTATTCGATTGTTATCGATACTGTATAAGCAGTGATCCATTTGTAAATTTGTCGAAACGGCAGGCCGTATTTAAAAGCGTGTGATTTTATTGAGGCACGATTGTTCATTAATAATATAATAATAAATAATAATAAATATAATAATTAATTTATAGATAATAAGAATAATAAATAATATATAATATAATTTATAATGAATAATAATTATAATAATAATAATAATAATTTTAAATTAGATTTATCTATAAAACATACTTGTTAAAATTTGGAAAGCTGGAGTTTGCGGTTAGAATCGAATTAATGGGAAATTTTTGTTGATGCTATGGTTGCCATATTTGTATGTCTAGGTCTCGATGTTTGATAACGCAAACAGGCAGTATTTCCTGAAGATCTCACATCTATTCTTCGCTTTGCTTTTATTCGGGACATGCAGAGCAAGCTTGTTCACAAAAGTAGATGCTGGATATTGGACAGAAGGAATATTTGGTGATTTTTCTACAAGGTTAGGTAGTCCTTTTAGTTATGCTAAGCCAATCAGCGCATATTGAAGTCAGTTTTTCAGTTTAATTTTCAGTAAAGAATCGCGTCTAAGACGATTCATTAATTTTTTCTTTCAGATAAGCTGTGACAACTAAGTCTTTCAGCAATATCTTCTACTTGTGATCGGGACAAAAATCCCTCAAGTTTGCTTAAACGGGAAAGAGAAGGACTCACCTTATCTACTGCATCTTTGTATTATCTTCGTGCTTTGAATTACGACTTCAAGCATGAGATTCTAGTTTACGCTTTTTTTTTATATAGCCATCTACATTTGAGGGGGACATAGGGAGATTTTTTAGATCACATTTCTCAATTCAGACGTTCCAAGAAGTACTTCCTTCATGAAACCTTTCCATTTCATTTGGTATGAAAGGAACTGTTGGTTTCTTATCGTCCCGTGTAACTAAGTATTTATAACATTTTAGTTGTAATACATTATATGATGACAGATAATGAACGCTGTTAACATCAATTCATCATTTTGCGCACCTTAGGAAAATTGCATCATGTTTCTCTTTCTCAAAAATCGATGTTAGGTTCTTGCATATTGAAGTGTACAAAGAACGCGGCATATCAGTACTAAATGTCACAGATAACAATGAGATAATATGATTTCCTTGATATTCATTTCACAAGGATTCCTCTTACTAGCAATTCGTATTTAATGTAATTTATTATCTTCACAACCTGATTTATCCGAACTGCTCACCACATATTTTTCCCTACTAGTGCTATCTTTTCGCTCGCGAAGCAGGTGAGTATATTTTACAAGTACATTTTTCCTGAAAGTTGACGCAAATAATCGCTTTATGCTTTTCCTGTACATTGACTGGTGACCCATCAGTAATATTTCCAAAGTCGTTCATGAAGGACATGGGTTATGACGATCAGGAAGAGACGGAGGCGAACCTTATCGGTGTGGGTACTAGTTGTTTTAACTCTGGCAAAACAAAAGGCTGAGCATCAGGATATTATATCTACCGTGCAATAACTACAGAAATGCCAAAATATATTATTATAGTAATAATCAGTACTTTCACCTATTTCTAAAGGCAACATTTTATTAGTGAGTTGTGATTTATCTGTGGACTTGTCATTTTTAGATTTAAATGTAGCTTTTCAGCTATTTCTTACTGACTATGAGTTTGTTTGAGAGAGGAACTTATTGAAATTTTTTAGTGGTGGTTCAACGGATTAATCATTTTGCACGCCGGGATAATGATTTCCTCTCCAGCTGTATGAGGTGTTCATTTTCTAGGCGAGCCGCTTCGGCAACTTTAACTGAGAGCTGCAGAAGAGAAGGCGTCATTTGCGGTTAAAATCTGCTTCCACACAGTTGCTAACTTAGCCAGACTTTTTTTTGATTATTCTTGGAATGCGCTTTGAAGAATAGTGAGCCAAGGTTTCCTGGAATACACATGGTGCTTCGATAGCAAGTGTCTCTAACTTGCTGGAGTACCATGGCCTATAGCGTCTTCACCAGCACAATAGCACGGGGTATGGCTTATCTGAACGTTGTTCATGAAAAATCTGTAAGACCAAATGAAATTCTCTAATAACTTTTTCTTATAAACGAAATTCTTTTTGATGTTGAGGAGCCAGGAAAAAAAGCGAAAAAAAAAAAAAAAAAAAAAAAAAAAAAAAAAAAAAAAAAAAAAGAAAAAAAGAATTGATAGTTCAAATTACATCTCATCAAGCAGGTGTAGTAAGTCGCTCGTCCTATTTCTTTGAAAATTTAGAAAATATTTCTAGCACAAATTTTTAAAACAAATGGAGAGCAGTTTAATTACAATGACATAGACTACAGACTTATAGGGTCATAGAGGACATCGAAATTTACTGTCTTCGCACTGCAGAGACCTTTGTCCAGCACTTACGTAAGTATAATATATATTATTTATATATATATATATATAATATTATATTATATATATATATAATATACTTATAGATATATATATATTATTATATTATATATATATATATATAGTATTATATATCTATATAATATATTAAATTTAACCCTCGGACAGGAATATGAGCATCTCTTAAGAATTTTGGGACATTTAATTGAAAACGTTAATTTCATACGTAAAATGGATTAAAGATGTTCAATGTAGATTAAAATACACGGCAACCGCTGACGATAATCGCGGCACATGGTGCTCGGCACAACCGGTTGGGACTCTGCTTTTATTGAGATCACAATATATTTTTTTGAGAAAATTAAATTATATTGTTGAACACAAAGTCAGTGACAAGGAGAAGTTAATAAACTTATTCTGACAAAAGTTCTTATCCTCATTCTTAATATTTAAAATTCAAAATGCTCTTAATTATGATGAAGAAACAGGGGCTGATCAGCTGTGTTGAAAGAAAAGACTGATTTCCTATGTACTTGTTTAAAATAGTTACTCTTGGATCTAACATTTCTCGCTAAAATACTTGAATGTGGAGCAGAGAGATATTTCCAGCTAATTCAGGTAAGATGCATTCAGGATAAAGAGCTTTTCTTTTCTTTTCACCTACAGTGGATCGGCAACCTTTTTTCGTTCCCTAAAGTGGTGCTGCAACAATCTTAATCCACAGTGTTTGTTAAGCTATCCATTTAAATTCATGTTTTACTCCTCACTGCTGCTTCTCCGTTTGCAATTTCACGTTTGTTTTAACAACGTTGTCAAGTTCATTTGCTTTGTTGTAATCTGAATCTCTTCACTTTTCGTTCTGAACGAATTCTTTATTGTTGAAACACTACAGGGAAGCTAAACCCTCACTGGAACCGTTTATCTGACAAGAGTTGATTTACTTCCAGTTTAAATATTGGCGGTCGGCTTCGTCCTCTCCGCTCCCCCCCAACCAATTTACGAATTCCTTTCCTTTTTAAAATGGTGTTTATTTAGCAAGGTAAAATACATATTAACTTTTTCCCCACCCTATCACATTACAACTCAGATACCCACAAAAGCGCACTATCCAACAGAGGTTCACCCTCTCTACTAGCATACTACCTTCTCAACCGCGCATTCACACAAGACGCAAACTATCAAGCGCACAAAGCGATGATCCCTAATAATTGCAATTGTCTTACGAGTCATTCCTACACCACCAACCACAAAACCAAATAACACACCAAACCTCCTTAACAAAACACTCATAACCTCAAAACAACCAACCACAATATAAACCCTCAACAACTCTCTCCCATATATCACTCATACCCAACTCACACACACACTAACCACCACAACCCAATAGCAAACCAACTCAAAATGAAACACACCCAACCAACAATAAAAACATCACACTCGACAAATCACTAACCATACCACCCTACAAACAAAACTCACTAATATCATATACTATATAATATATTATATTATATTATATATATATATAGGTGACCGTAAGAGTAGTATTTATTAAAGTAAGAATGGGAAATTTCATTCTCCGGCCGGAGACTCTGCCTCCGGGCCAGGCAATTAAAATATTTTCATTTCCGGCCTACCGGCTCTCCGGCTCCGCAAAATTACTCTCGGATGCATCAACTATTCTAGCTCCAATCAAATCAAAATAAATCCCCAAATAAACTTTCTATACACTTTTTATGTTTATAACTAAAAATTTATGTATCTTTAACATACCACAAAAAGCAGTAAATCATAAATTCAAACCACTATCAACCTCCCTCCTGACATCTGCTGATCTATTGGATCTTATCTGTGAAGGTCAAATTGTTACTAAGAATAGGTAGTAACCTTTTTACATACCCTAAGCAGCTAAATCACTAAATCAACACCATTATCCAACCTCCCTTCCTGACCATCTAGTGATCTATTGATCTATGATTAAGGTTATATTTTTACTAAAATTAACGAATTGTAAACGTTTTAGCATACCCTAAGTCAGAAAATCAGTACCGCAAGCTACCTATCCGGCCCACTTACCACCATCTTGTGATCTATTGATCTATTGATTGAAGGTCAAATTTTTACTAAATGTAACGTTTTTACATACCCATTAACATTAAATCAAAAAGCCCCATCCAACGTTACCATCCAACCGCACCTACCAGTCCAGTTGTGATGTAATGGCTAGTGGATCTATTGATTAGCGTCATATTTTTATACTTAAAATCTCGCTAACGTTTTAAATTACCCTAACGCAGTAAAATCAGTAATCAAACCCAACGCAGCACATCCCATCTCCTCCTGTCTGTCACTACTAGGGTCTATTGATCATTCATTCAGTTCTTGATTAAGGTCAATAGTTTTTGTTTTACATACCCTTAAAAGAGATAACTCAGTAGATCAAACACGTGTCCACTCTCTCCACTAGCCAGTCCAGTATATGTATCTATTGAATCTATTGCAAATTTTCATTTTAAAGAGATATCGGGAAAACTTGAATCGTATGCAATGTCCATAAAACATAATTCTTTTTATACAAAGATCAATCAAAATATATGTCAACGTAACATTTTCACCATAACTAAAACTGGAATGCAAACAGTTTAAACTACAGTATAATTACATTAACGACAAAGGTACCACACCTTACACCCGAACACCTTACTAACATTAACAAAGTTCACACTTAACAAGCACTAAGGTAATTGTAACTGACGTTGCATAAAGACCGTACCCTATTCACACTTTGTTGCAAGGCAACTATCTCGTAACATTAACAATGTTATATTGTTACATTACAATGGTAAATTTGAAACAAAAAGATTTTAGTGAAACTTGGTTAATTATCATACTGATAACGACTTATACTTTAGCATAGATAGGCTTCTTCATCCATAAAGCAGCGTAAGGTGTAACATATAGATAAAAAATAATAGTACAAAAGAACAACCTAACACATCTTAAACATGAATAACTGTTAACATTAACAACAGTTCCACTTTAAGCAACAGGTAAGTTCACTAACACGGACACAAACGTACATCCTAATAATCTATTTTTTAAGCAATATCCTAACATTTATCGTATACCTTACAATGGGAACACAAGTAACCTTTTAGCAAAAATTACTAACAACAATTGGATATTATCATTATATGATCAAAACAAAATATACTCTAAACATTAATGACAGGTTTCCACATCAATAAAGACTACACGAGACACGTAACATGAACTCAGGAAAATACGTTCGTACAAAGACAAACCTAACACAGGTTCTAAAACAGGAATAACGGGTACAACGTAGACAACGTTTCAACCGTAGCAACAGTAACCAGTAAAACGTAACATAACATCAAAAACGGCTTAACACTTTCACATTGCTCACAGCATGTCTCTGACACAAACAATGTTAATTTAACATTTAAAATAAAAAATAACACAGCAAATAGGTGCAAACATTACAAAGTTTTGGATCCAAAACATAACTAAAAAGACTAAAAATAGCCAACATACTATAAAAAATAAGTTCTTTGAAATAAAGAATATTTGGTAAAGTGTATAATAGTTTACCGAATTTAAGCAGTAAATCAGTAAATCAATCACCGTCCCCTCCCTTCCTACCCATCCTGTCCATGTCCTTTTGATCTTTCGAGTCTAATTGGATTCAGGTACATATCGAGCACCATTTACGGTAAAACATGTACAAAAAGTAAGTTCTTATTACTAACCAACGAAGGAATATTGCTATCGTACACCATTTGTTTCACTAATAAAAGGCTAACGATGCTTACAAACTAGAATATAATGCACAACTGACAAAAACTAAACACCCTACACACGAATAACTAACTAACATAACAAAGTTCCACACTACACAGCTAAAGTACCTAGACAGCATACAAAACGTACCTATTCACACTTTTTCAGAAAATTTCGTAATCTCATGTTAATTTTACAATGTAAACACTATTGATCTACATCACATTTCGATTATCAATTTCTAATAACATAGCACCAAAAATGAGTTTCTTTACATATTCTAACAGCGAATAGATGGCTAAACAGTACAATGTTCTCACGATTAGATAGCTAACATCAGATCATTATAACGTTAGAACAGTAATGTATAGAACAGATTAACACAACTTACGCGTAATACAAGACAGTTTAACAAATTCCAAGTTCCCACCACTTACATCACCGGTAAAGTAAACTTACCATGGTACAAAACCGTAACTTATTTCATTACTTCTTCCTTGCTATCTTAAACATAATTAACGTTAATCTTTACGACAAATTAATATTAACAAAATTTTTCATAACATCGTCTAATTATCATAATCAGACTGACGAATAACTGTAAACATAACAATTTTTTCATAACATAAATAAAAATAAGTTCTTTGAATAAAAATATCCATGAGTAAGTGTAATATTTAACGAAATTTAAAGCGTAAATCACGTAATCAGTAAATAAACCGGCCCGATCCGCCCATCTACGCCATCCTTGTCATGGACCTTTTTGATCATATGATCTATTGCATTAATGTTCATATTTGAGAATCATTCGACTAAACATAACACAAAATAAGTTTTTTTTGATACTAACCATACGAAATATATGTTAACGTACGGAGTTTTTAATAAATAAAATCTAAGTAAATAAAACTGAACTAAGCTATAAGTGTAACGACAAGACTACACAGCCACACGTACTTAATAAATACTAAATGACAAGTTCCCGCACTTACAAGAAGTACAAACACTTCGGTACAAACGTAACTATTCCATTTTCAGGCATATCTCTAACATTATCATTGTTAATTTTACATTAACTTGCAGTGATATTTAACAAGAATTTAGTAATACCCTAGTCTATCATCCATACTGACAACGGTATACATGCTACCGGTACCAGAATTATTTTACATTAACTTCGTAAATTTAACAAAATTTCATTTCATAACCTGTCTAAATATCATAATCCAAACGAATAATTGCAAAAGAACAACAAGTTTTAACTAACCAGACATAAAAAGATAACAAATTTCTATACTGGCACATAGCATAAAATAAGTTTTTGATAAAATATCAAGTAAATTGTATTAGTTTTACTGATTTTAAAGGGCCAAGTAATCGCAGTAATCACATCCAACTCAGCAGTCCCCTACCATCCATTCGCCTATGATCTATTGAGCTATTTGATCTAGTCATGATTTCGAGTATCATTTTTGGTAAACATAACATAAAATAAGTTATTTATTACTGACATACGAATATATGCTACGAAACAAAGCTATCTTATTTTGTGTATACCCAACTAGACATATCATAACCTGAAACTAAGCATATAATGTACAAATGCAACTAACAGTACTCGCGTATTGATAACCCGCTAATCGGAAATTCCCTATTAATCAAAGGTAAAGTGCTAACAGGTCATACAAATACGACAGTTCCCACTTTTCCAGCATATCATCAACAGGTAAGAACGTATTATCTAACAAATTCCTTAAAAAAAGAGCCAATATTCAAGATACAGCTCTTTGAACTATGGATTGACCTATTCGTTCATCAAAGTTGTCACTCATCCGTAGTATAAATCATTTGAACATGAATAGCGTTAAGACATTAGCAAAAATTCTCGGGGCAAACCGTGACGCATTCTGCAAAAACTTAACCTAAGCCTCCGTTTCTAACATATCATCGCCAGTTACACAGTAATATCTTGTTACAACTTCATCGTCATTTCTCTACAATCAGTTTGTGCTAATTCTCACACAGTCTAGTATATTTAAATAACGTACTAACTTACGATAAAACAAAGCTTTATTAAACTCACAGAGTATTCTAAAGCAACACTCACATCCAAAGAGAAACCCAATGGGATGCAGCCCCCATTGAAAGAGGTGTGAATCCTGAGGGGAGGGACCGCGAAGGGGTTGTAAGGGGTTATCTACCCCTCCGAAGGAGGGGTAAGTCTCAGCCTTCGGTCTGGGTCTTGTCGAGTCAGAGCAGACCTTCGGTCAGTCTGGACCTGTCCCAATATGGTTCGATTTTAGGGACGTTATGTCGATCGCTCAGGAATCGCAGCCACAAGGGCGGTAAGACGCAATATCAGTGTTCACCCATTCGGGGGACCCCCAGTCTACTATACATCCTAGCGGATCGAATGTAATATTGAATGAGAGAAGTATTAATACCAATATATCGAATGTAATATTCCAGGTTAAGCAATATTCTTTATACTTTTTGAGCGGTAAGAAAAAGCTGGTCAGATCTCAAAACGTACACACAGTTTTCATATATATATAATATAATTATTTATATATAGTATATATATATTATTAGTTATTATTTTATATATATACTTTATTTATATATTATATAATATATATTATTTATATACTATATATTATATAATTATAAATGATTTCCAAATGAGACTTACAACCATCTTTGTTATTTAAAAACATTGACGAAGGGCCGGGAACGGACATAATGAGTGATGTAAATTTTATAATCTTAAATTTTCTGTAATAGTTATTTATTATTACGCAGAGTGTAAGAAAGTATTCTCCACATTTCATTTTCTACACAATAATAGAAGGATTTTATAATTTTCACACTTTTTATTAATCTTTTCAAAATTTCTCAAAATTAATTACACAAATAGTCAGTTTCCTAATTTTTTTCGACTATGCTTTTCCTCAGTTAGTTTTAAACTTTCACGTAGTTTGCAGAATTTGAAAACTCTTCAAAATTTCACATGTAGATTAAGTTCTGTTCCTGGCGACAGAGATCGTAGAAAGTCTTTTACATATAATACAGATTTTCTCCAAATGTATCTGAAGGATGTTCATAAGCTGATGACGTCATAACGTGAAGCGCTTGTCAATACAATTTTTTATACAAAAGCATTTCAAGAGATCGACATTCATAATTGTAAATAAAGGGGAATAGACATATATATATAGCCTACGCTCGTAAGTTACAAGAATTTATAGTAATCAGATTACTTATGAACTATTATTCATTACTCAGACACGCAATCGGTTCAAAACGTTATCAAATTTAATTCTATGAAATATATTGTGGGCTGAGTCTATAGACCGTTGTCGTGTTGTCATTTGTTCTTAGCCGTTCGATAAGAAAGATCATACTCAGCTTTAAGCAACCCGAATTTCTTGCCATCACACGAACGCGCGATTTCTCATCAAACAGTACTTTTGTATTACAAACATTCCAATAGCTGATAAGTAAATGGAGCACACGTGAGTTTTGGAATTAAACAGAATAAAAAAAATTACAAGAATGGGTTACCCGTTACGTTCCAAACTAATTGTGCATCGGAGTTTTAATCGAGTTTTGAAGTTTTACAAAACGGAACGCAAACTCGAGCATTTTCTTCAGTTTGTACGACACAGATGCAAATCGAAACGAGAACTATATCTTGTAATTCGAAGACTCGCACTTAAAGTTTTCATATTTAACTTCAACGTGTTATTTCTGTTCATACCTTTACAAACTTTCAACCTAGCTATCTATTAATGGAACTATATTTGTACTCTTAACATTTAACTAAACATTTAGGACTCATTTAAATCTATAAATTCAAATAAAAATATATTATATGTAAATCTTGAGAAAAATTAATTTCAAGATTTATTACTTGACCATAATAATATTAATAACATCTAATATAATAATATAACAAAATAAAAATATAAATATTGTAATTAATAATAATTAAACTATATAAATAATAATAATAATACTTATCTACACATTTTTAACTTTTTAAAATATTTCATTAAAACTATTCACGGTAACGGCTACAAGAAATTAATTTTAAACTTTCATTCTAGATACATATAAAAATTTATATGAAAAATATTAATATAATAATATAATAATAATATCATCAATAGTATGAATAAAATTTTATTATTAATATTAATATAATATAATATAATATAAAGAATATATATATTATACAGTTAAAATACAAGAAAGGATTACAATAAAATGATCATCAGCATATTATTCGAAATAAAATAAAATAAAAATTAAAATTAAAATAAAATAAAAATAAAATAAAATAAAAATTAAATTAAAAATCAATAATATAATAAAAAAATCAAAATAATAAATATCAATAACTATAATAATAATAATATAATAATAATATAATATAATAATAAATAATACATAATTATTAATAATAATAATAATAAATATAAGAATAATAATAATAATAATATAATAATAAAAATTAACAAATAACAAATAACAAATTTATACCAATAATATAAATAATAAATTATAAATATTCATAATAAAAAATAAAAATAAAAATAAAAAATAAAATAAAAAATAAAAATAAAAATAAAATAAAAAAATAAAATAAAAAATAAAAATAAAATAACAAATAAAAATAAAATTCAAATCAAAAATCAAAAATCAAAAATCAAAAATCAAACACAAACAGAAAAATAAAAATATCAATTACATAGGATAGAAAATAATATCTTTAAAAAATTAAAGAATGATGCGAAATAGTACGAGTAGCTGAAAGTATTAGAAGACATGCTGTAAATGAAGAGTGCAAAGTTACGGAAAAAAAAAAAATTCGAAAGCAAAATAGATAAAACTCTTGGAAAAGTTAAATAGTAATTTATGTGTTTACTGATTGTTTGTGATATTTGATGTTAAAGGCCTCGTTTTGATTTTGCAACTCAGAAAATGCTTCTATGTACCGTATTCAAATTTAACATGAGAGAACGTGGAGTTTAACACACGACTACGGACACACCCTCACACCACCTACCACACAACACTGCACTACACTACATTAACCCTCACATTGCTACGACACTCAACACACCTCACACTACTATACTATATACCAGCTATATATAATCAATATACTATAATTAATACTTCATCTATAAATAATATTACTATCATATATGATATATATCTATAATACATACTATACTTTTCGAAAATCGTTTTGGAAAGAATTTTTATGACATCGAAGGCTCCTGTCTTGTACGTGTTTATGCACGGAATGCTGTAACACATGAGCGAAGCGCGCGGAAACGGGCCGCGGGAGCCGGCGGGCTGCAACTGATTGCCATTTTTCTGTATGAAGCATTTCGATATTGGGAAGTAATCGAAGTAGAAATCAACAAATTTTAAAAAATTATTTTTCTATAAAATATATTTTTGATCTTATGTAGTATGTATGTATAAAGTAAACAACTATAAGTATTAAATCAAAAAACATAACATTTGTTAACGCAGTTGTCAGTATAAATTTTCTGGAGTAGTATACTATATAGTATATTATTTTATATATATATATATAATATTATATATTGTATAAATTATATATATATATATTTATATATTATATATATTATTATACTTATAATACTATATATATAATATATATATATATATATTATATATTATAATTATATATATCTATATACTAATATATATTATATATATTTATTCTTATTACATATTATATAAAATATACTATAATATAGAAGTTAATATTTTAGGGTTGTACCATGCAACTAAAATAATATTAGGTTGTCAAATGAAAGTATATCTTTGTCTTAGCCGTCTTTCTTGAATAAAGAGCTACTGTGGTATTGCCGGTAGACGTCGTTTGTGTTTGCTCGTGTTATTGATAGCTCTCTCTACCATTCGTGTGCACTCAGCTCTCTGGTGTGTGAGTACACGCAGTCGTCTAAGAGTTCGGCGCGTCTGAACAATAACTGGAGCAATTTTTGCCAACTGAGAAACTCTCCATAGATACGCAATAGTAGTATTGGGTGCACCACCAGCAGCAAAACCGCAATGAATGTCGCGAAACCGCAACCGGAGGCTGCAAAGCACATTTGGCAAATTTGTTTTTGACGTTTAATACTCAAAGTGGAGGTTATTAAGGCTTGGTAAAACCAATTTAAAGGTCGGAAGGACGTTTTCTGAATTTAAATTCTGCTCTTAGGCTTTACCCCCAAGAAGAGTGTATTGGTTCTAGAAGGTTTTGAAATGATCAGTAGATCGATTTCGTGATTGATTCCACTTTGTTTTAGAGGTCTTTACCACTAAATCGATTTTAAATGCGTCGATTCTTTACGTTTCTTGGTTGTTAATACTTTGAAAGACATTAATCTCGAGAGAAATCATTACATCTTTGAATCATTCCGATTAATCGGTAGTAAGGTAAGATTTTTGAAGAGGCTAAAAATGATCTCCGCCTCAAATTACGAATATTGCTGCGGTTATGTTTCTTTCTACTCTCCTGAGAGGGTGTTCTAACCTAAAATTCAATTCGAATTCAGAACAATCATTATATCAGAAGAAAAAATACAGTAATACAAATTTTAACTTACAATTTTTAATATATTGCTTGTAATATATTACATAATTAATTTATACAATTTCTTAAAGGGGGCTACTTAATTGCAACACACATGTTGTGTCTTTGAGCCAAAATTACATATAGGTGATTAAATTTAGTAATGTAGTGTATCTCAACCTATTTTGGTACAATATAGATACATATAATATAACAATTATTTACAATATATTTGGACAAGTTTAACAATGATAAATTAATAACATAATAATAATAATATAATAATATTAAGAATTAATTAATAATAATAATATAATAAGATAATAATAATAATATAATAATAATAATAATAATAATAATAATAATAAATAATAACAATAATTATATTTAATAATAATAATAATAATATATATAATAATAATATAATAATAATTAAAAAAATAATAATCGGATAATAATTATCAATAATATTAATAAAAGTAACGTAGAAAATAATCATAATCATAATTGAGACTGTAACTAGCGAATCTTTTTGGAAATATCTTAAAGGCAAGCCTCAATAGGCACAATAGGTTTATAATAGTAATACTTAATGATAATGAGTTAGTAATTTAATAATACTAAACATACTAATAATGAATATTATGATATGCTTAAAAATACTGCTAATATATAATAATAATATATAGATAATAATAACCATAGTGATAATACCTATAAAAGCATTAATAATAATAATAATTAATAATAATAATATAATAATATAATAATTAATAATGATAATAATAATAATAATAATATAAAATATAATGAATTATTAATAATAACATACAAAATGTTAATAATAGTAACAAGAAGAAAAATAATAATGAATAACTATAAATAATCAATATAATCATAATAATAATAATATAATAAATAATATATAAAATATAATATAAATAATATATAAATTATGTACAAATAATAATAATATATAGCATATATAATTTAATTAATTACGATCAATTTAATAATAATATTTAATAATATAATGGAATAAATAATATATAATAATAATAAATAGTAATAATAATTATGACAATTACAGTAATGAGATAATAATAATAATAATAATAATAATCATAATAATAATAATATAATAATAATAAATTAATAAAAAGAATTTTTTATAATTTTTTTGTTTATTTTTTTATATTATATAATAATATAATAATATATTATTCGCTTGTTTATAGAGATAATATTTATTTGTGTATTTATTAATTTTTTCAGATGTAAAATATAATTTTCAAGCAAAAGATTTAGTTGAGTTTTCGGTTTTTTGTATATGTTTCAAATGAGTTGTAAAGCTTAGGCTGCTTTGTAGCTAAAGTTTGAGGGTCGAGTGGGGTCACGTTGAAAGCGGAATTCAAAATGTGATCGGAGCATTTAGTATTGGGGAGAGTCCCTCTCACGCCCCCTTTCTAGCACTTCTAGCTTGGTAGATCCTAATTCAAGGAATATGCTCGAGTTTTGTGTCGATTAGTATGGTTTTGAGGTATGCCGAGTTATCCCGAGGTTGTTTTAGGGAAATCGGTGGATCCGCTGAGGTGATAGTGCGTGCGGCAGCACCGTTCTAGATCTCTAGCCTATTTTTTATTTTTCAAGGTATATGGACCGAGCATAGTGCTCATAAAACCTATGTTAGAGGGTTGGAGATCGATTCCCGGTATTGGCTGAGTGTTCTAGAGGGACCTTGGAGGGCATTTGCACGGTATTGCGTGCTATGTATTAATTTAGGTTTCTTATCTTAAGCGGGTTGTAGTTAATGGTTATCCATTATCCCTTGGATCGAGGCTTTTGAAGAATGTGCCTGCCTGACTGAGTCACGCCACTGATCTGATGGGAGGGGGTTTGAGCCCCCAAACTGGGAAAGATGGACTAGAGGTTGGAATTTGACTGTGGTGAATAAGGAAGAGAACAAGAAGAAACGAGTAGTGAGATTAAATTAAGCGTGCTCGGAGCACATGAACGAGCGGAGGCTGTTGCGGAGTAGAACTTGATTCTTTGCTCCAGCTACATATTGCGTGAAAATGACGTACCTTATTATTGTTTTAATGAGGTAAGATTCCGATTATGAGGGCTTGAAACACCCTCAAATTGAAAAAGAAGAAAAACACAGATTGCAAGACAGAGAAGGGAGGAAGGAGGAAGGATTAAGGAGGAAGGAATAATAAGAGAAGAAGGGGAGTAATAAGAAGTCTCGCATATGAAAGTTTGGAGGAACAAAGATTAAAAATGGAAGCAGAAGCAGAAGAAAGACAGAGTGGTATCCTGAGGAAGAGAAGAAAAACAGTACTCTATGCTTAGAACTATGAGTCGATTGGCAGGTTATCTGGTCGGACGGTAGGAGAGCGTGCGGGACGAGTTAGTACCTGTACTTAACTTAAATATTTGGTATCTTTAATGTTTCATCATGAAGGAACATTGGAACACATAGTTTAAAACTTCAAGGAATGTGTCTGGAGACCATTTATGGGGCCAACCAAACCAAACGGGTTTAACCTTAAAGATGAATTTTTAATGTAATAAGTTATTAATACATGAGACGCTTTTTAGAGACAGGCTTATATTGCCATATTGGTATGAAAGTAATACGCGAAGAATCCAGCGAATATTCTCTTATTCGATCCGCGCCCCCCCCCACCCCCCTATGGCTATCAAATGTTTACACAAAATTGAACTCTGCACCAATTATGCACATGAGTGTAAAGTATTTGCTGAATATTTCTAGCTATAATCTAATACGTAACTGGCACTAAAACACATTATCCTAACATTTTCTAATTAACCCTGACACATACTTCTTTAATACAATGGAATCTCCTCTCTCTCTCTCTCTCTCTCTCTCTCTCTCTCTCTCTCTCCTCTCTCTCTCTCTCTCTCTCTCTCTCTCTACTCTTTGCATATTTGGTCTTCATCCGACCAAGGCTGGCTTAATTCTTAATTTTACTAGAGGTTACCAGCACACTAACGTACGTGTCAATGTGTACACTTTATAAGTACAATTCACACAAAAACGACAACACCACTAATTATAAAAGAGAGCTTACCTATACTTAACTAGTCAACCTCACCGTTAAGTTACGCAACAAGACTGTTTTCTAACAGGTTTAGCTGTGTATCGTTTTCTAAGTGTCTCATTGACCAACATTTATATATTATGCATATATTTTAATCATTATTATTATCTGTTTTTCTTTTGTTTTTCTTTCAATTTTTTTCTTATTTACTTATTGAGTTTTTTTTTTTAACTTTATTTATTTATTGTTTTTAGTATTTTAAAAACGTTCACTATTTGTTAAATTTATTACTATTTGGTAAAAAGGGTTTACTAAATTTTAAAGAATTCTATTAAAACACGTAACTTTACGGCTAAAGACGTAAAGTTAGGGAGCAGCCAGCAATGCTGAGACATCAGCTTTACCATTTCATCCCATGTCTTGCACTTGACTTACGATTCGTCATGATTTTGCCATGTATTAATTATAAACACAGCCCAAACATAAGTTCTCTTGACGGAAATTTCTATGTTTTCACGTAAATTTATTATCTTTATTTAATTAATATATCAATTAAATATTAATTTATATATTTCATTCAATGTTAACTAAGAAATATTTTCAAAGTTTTGTTGGTTTAATTATTCTATAATAAATATTGTCTTTAGAACAACGAATTTATTCTTAACGTACACACATATACATAGTATAGTATTTATATTTTGTATATTATATTCGACAACCATATATAGAGATATAATATAGATAAATATATTATATATATAAATATATATATATATATTACACGTATATATGAGAAGTGAACAAGCCCTTGGGTTAATGATGCTAATTCTTATTAAAATTCTTATTTAATAATACACATTAAATAACGAAGGAAAATTCTCTAGAACCTAGAAATACAATAACAATGAACAGTTCTATCTCTCTGTTGAGACCTCTTCAGGCAAACGGAAGAAATATTTTTATGAATACGATTGCTGTGAAGAATTAATTCCAGTGTGGTTTGCAAGTGATTTTTTCGATAGTGGTTGCTAAAGTATTTGGAAGTTTTTATAGATTCTTTTTTGTATGAGTCTATCTTTACTTCTCCTTGGTTGTTTGTTTTCATTATTGTTGGTAAGTAGATACAATGATTCAAGTATCTTCTCGGGTGTTGGTATGGACGATATTTCTGGATAGGTTTTATGTTATTATGTATGGCTTGTGAGACTTTTCTTTGATGTGTTACTGTCGAAATCTTATGCTTCTATTTCGTACGATCTGTTTGAAATCTGTATCCAAATTAAGCTTCGTATCTAAATCGGACGTTTTTCAATATATATGTTTTGCTGCAGAGAATTGCAACGGACATGTATTAACGCAATTTTGTGAAGGTTTTCTTTTATTTTTTTGGGGGCCGGAGTATGTTTTTTAGGGTAATATTGTTGGAGGGATAAACAGATTTCTTGTTTTGTATTCATTGGTTTTAAGTTATGTGAATAAGGTAATATATGGAACTGGTAAAGAATGTAGTAAGTTTATTTGGAGGGTCACTATTATAATATTCTATTTCTTTTTGGCTTTTTTTAAGCAGTGTTCATGATGAAATATTCATTGATATAGTGAAAAGCGTAGTCAAGTTTATTTATATTGTGTTTCATTTTTTAAGAGGGGGGAGAGCAAATTCGAAATGCTCTTTAAGATAGAGGGAAAGATAGAATAAGAATAGGTCTTGTATGTCTGTGTGATTGAAGACAGCCAAAATGTATTATAATTGGTGGAAAAGTAGGATTTTCTGCTGTATGAGTATATTTGAAGTCGAGTTGTTATCCAGGTGACCAGGGTGTCAGAAAGGGTATTGTGTTGTTTGATTGATTTTCTAGATGGTGAATATGTAATATGAATGATCCTAGTTATGAAAGAAGGAGCATCTATCAGAATTTGTGTTTGTGGTAAGCGACGAAATATTGTCTACATAAGTAGCCATGTGCTATTTGTGAGGAGGGGCATGTGGTAGATATGTAGTATTCGATATCAGCTTCCATGTAAATGTACTGCGAGATGGGGAAAGAGGTGAGCGCATTCTGAGTCCGGAGGTTTGTTTGTAGTAATGTTCGTGAGTTTGAAAGTAGTTTTTAGGTTGGGAAGGGGGGGAAGTCGAGTGACCGAGAGACTGAATGCTGAAAAGTGGAAAAGGAAGATTAGATCAAAGTTGTGCTCGGTTAGTGATCTTTCTTAATAAGATTAAGGTAATGGGGACCGGAACTGGAAAGTGAAGGGAGAATACTTGCGTCCGAAATTAAATTATTCTCGCGGATCGATGGAATTCTCTGTGTTCCAAAAGTTGTTCCTGTGAGTGTTTTTCTCATTTAGATTTCTGTACAGTTCTGGAAATATTGTTTACTGTGGGGGGAAATAGTCAAACCGGTAGAAGCGAACGGAGTCGCATGGGCAAAGGTCGTGGGTTCGAAGTTCCTAGTTCAGGGTCTAAGGTAGAAAGATTACTAGAGAAGTTCCCACGTGCATACGGGCAATGCCGTGACAGGTGTGAACTTAAAAAAAAAAAGAAAAAAAAAAAAAAAAAACAAAAAAATGCTATAGATTGCAAACTAAGATGGTGCGGTGTTTGTTAAGAGGGAATATTAGTCTGAAAGAAAGTGTGGATGGATGTTTGAATCTTCTTGAAGTCAGATGAAAGCTAGAGCAGCGTTTGCAAAAAGGCCATGGATTTTTGGATTTTTCGTAAGGTTAATTGGTTATTTTTGAACCATTATATTTTTTCATTAAGGTCAATAGCCCAATTAACAATTACCAAAAAGGTAAATACATGGCGTGTTTGGCGCAACCTGAAGTAGAGTGAAAGGATTCTGAGGTGAAACAGTAACAGCACAAAATTTCATATAGGATCCCATCCATCTATCTTAATTAAGATAGAATGGATGGATCTATAGGAATTTTTGCTGGGGAATTACTCTTTGCTAGATTCTATTGTCCAGTGTGGTTCTATATACTTGCTAAATAGTTCTCAATTACTGTATTTATAAGAGGAATTTGGGCTGTAACTGTGCCCTTGTCTGTATAGCTCTATTTTTTAGCCACCGATGTGGGATGTGGTAAGTCATACATAAAGAAGTTAAAATGAGTGTTGGGTGATAGGATGAACCATGACTCGCTTAGCAAGTGAGGTTACCCAGTGTCGAGTTCAGGGTAGTGGAGTCGGAGTTGGAGTCGGGGAGTCAGTAGTTTTGAAGAGAGTGGAGTCAGAGTCGGAATCGGCAATTTCGAAAAGGGTGGAGTCGGAGTCGGAGTCGGAGTCGGTAATTTGAAGAGGGTGGAGTCGGAGTCGGAGTCAGTTATTTTACAGAAGCCGGAGTCGGAGTCGGAGTAAATTTCAAGATAGTACGAGTTGGAGTCAGGAAATTTTGAGCTGACAAAGTTT
>JABUQX010015453.1:0-7500 GCA_015478945.1 Trachelipus rathkii | reverse complement strand
TGGCATGAGTGGGCCGGACCCGAAAAAACCACCCGGGTTTTTTCAAAAAAGCCCACTTGAAAAAACCCGCTATTGCCCACTTGGGTTTTTTCAAAAAAAAATCTTAATAATTGCATGTAAAAATAGTAAAACAAAAATAAACAATATATATAAATTATACTCTTTTTACTTAGTGAGATGTTTATAAGCTCATTTTAATTCATTTGTCTGAAGAAATATATAAACTATATAACTATTATAATATTATATATATATATATTTATTATATATATATATATAATATATATTATAATATATATATATTATTATATATATATATATATAATATATTACAGGTAATAATAGTGATGGGTAAATGCCCGGGCACTTAAGAATTGGGCAAATGCCTTGGGCATTTATCTGGGCATTTGGTCAATTTGGGAATTTTTTTTTTGGGGAGGGGGGGGGGGTATTATTTTAAACTTCTTTGAAGTAGTTACCCATAAATATAAAATTAATAAATGATATAATAAAGAAAAAGAAAATATTGATAAATATATATTAGCATTATATAGATATATATATATTTAATATAGGGTATACTATATATATCTATATATAATATATATATATATAATATTATATATATATAGTATATATATATATATTATATATATATATATATATATATATATTATTATATATATTATATAAATTAATATATATAATATTTATATTGTCCTCGTAGAAAGCTGGAGGTTAGAGTTAGTGACCCACCCCGCGTTATAGCGACATCACATATACCTTTAACTCCTTGCAAAAATCATAATTTTAAAATTTTACAAATGTATAAGGAAAATAACAGATCATCAGTATTTTATTTAGCCTTAATTATAAGTATAAATTTGCCGATATTATGTTATTTACAGTATAGTATATAAACATATTTTATTGACTAGTAAATTAGTAGGATATTTATTACATTCTACAGTACAGTACTGAATGAAAAGAGCTTTATATAAACACAAAAAAAAGTTTATTTAAACATGAAAAAATTACAATGGTATAAAGTATAAACCTTTATAAATTTAGAGATATTTTTTTTATATTTAATTGAATAGTCTAAGTATTGTAATATAAAATTTTAAAGTTAATCCAATTGCGCACAAAAAATATTTTCTTTCAAAGTGTAAATGAAGTTGAAGGAGTTGGAGATGAAGGCGGTTCCGAAAATGTAAATTTCATAAAGATGCTTTTTGGAAAAATACATGTTATCGGATTTTAAAACTATTACTTTTAACGACAGATATTTCTCATATGTTTAAATCATTGTTTTCAATTTCTCTTTTCAATTTTGAGACTGCATTTCCATTGAAGGGTCTTTACGATATGAAATTATTCTAACTGTTTGTCATACGCAGTAGGACTCAGACTAAAGAACTCGCTATTGCTAACCCAAATAACCCAATCACAAATTTATCTATATCCAGGCATATATTAATCTTCGCAATCTCATCTATGAGGATGACAGAAACAACTCAATTACAACCTACATACAAGTTATATAAATCATAAAACAGAAAAAAACATATCATACAAATCTTAATGTCTCGTATTATTGCACTTAGTCAATCTATATCATTTAATCCTGGTATTATTCTCAGTCAGAAAATCAGGAGGATGTCAAATCTCCACACAGAAATACCACGTGATATAAATGACAAAAAGCAACTACTCTGCTAACACAAATGTTAATGAAAACTTATATCTCATAGGTTGAAAAATACCTTGCAAAATACTGCCTCATTATACAAAGACGCACTACTACACTGTACACAGAATAAGAATCGCATTTGATCAGAACACAAGCGATTCAATCGTGGAGCTGCTGCCTTAATTTGATATTCACATTGCCTCCAACATAATTTAACAGTCTGCAATATATTAAGATTTTCCTCCAGTTCATCGAGTTGCATTCGAATCCTCCATCAAGAAAATTACAAATCCGTGTGAATGTTATCTTTATGTAATATTAGCTTTGAAACATCGATTCACTCCTTGATCTAAAGCTTGAAGAATTGAGTATGGCTGAACTAGGGACCGACCGGGGCAGGAATTTTGCCGCGGGCCGGGGCTGCTCTAATTTAGCGGGGGCCGGGGCCGGGGCTGAGAAATGTAGAGTCGAAAAACACTGGAAGTCTTAAAACTTAGGACGAAAAATTAAATATAATTTCAATTAATTAATAATTTAAATTTAAAAAGGAATGCATTTAATTAATTCAAATTAAATAAATATGCTTACAAAAATTTTTAGAAAATAATTGATTTTTTAGAAGAATAAGAAATATTATATATATAATATATATATATTAATATATATATATATAATATATATAATATATATTATATAATATATATATAATATATTATTATATATATATATAGTATATATATATATATATATATTATATAATATATATATATATATATATATGTACTATATACTATAAATTTAGATATATAATATATATATAGGGTTGTGAAAAAAACTTTTTTTTTAATTTTTTTTTTTTTTTAAAAAAAAACACGTTTTTTTTTTAAAAGGAAATGTATTTTTGGGAGATTTACATTCCAAATAATCTTATTTATGTATATAACAAATGTTTTTAATTAATACCAGTAGTACCAAACTACCCATTTTAGGCGCTAAATATATAGGACTATTAATACGAACTTTATATATACAGTGTATAATATATATATATATATATACTATATATAAGTATATAATATATCATATAATATAATATATATTATATATATATATATATATATATATATATATATATATATATATGGATCAAAAAAGGATGGCGATATAACAGTTGGATTTTGGTGTCAGGAGAGAATGGTAAGGAAGGTGATTGATTTCTGTGAGGGGAGAGGTATGTGTGAAAGAATCTTCTTTAAACACAAGGTTCCATAGTATACTGAGTTAGGTGTCGGTAAGATAGGTATCGAAGTGAAAGAGTATGATTATTTTGTGTTGAGTGAAGAAGGAGATGTTGAAGTATGTATTGGATGTTTAAATCAGTGAGGGGTTTAGGAATGGAATTATCGGATCATTAATGTGTTCTATGTTAAAATTAGTTAGTGCTAACTTGGATCTAGAAGGAAGTCATTAAGATGGAAGAATAGGTAAATTAGTGAGAATTGTAAGAAAGAAGGTAATTAGTGTTAATTAATGTGGACTGATCGTCTAGTAAAATCAGTTGAACTGATGAACAAGTTTAAATGAATCAATTGGAGAGCAAATGAAAGGAAGCAATGGTTAGCAGTGCAAAAGAAGTATGTGGTTGCTCAAAAATAGGAAGTAAGACATGATACAGTGAGTGGCTGGAATGAAACGGTAGATGCAAGGGTAAAAGTAAAAAAGCAGCGATGGATTGAATGTACTAAAAGCAAAATGAGGAAGTTTCATAAGAAAGATGCTTGGAATTATAATAAGGAGGAAAAAAGGAATGCAAAAAGATGCATACGAAGAGGAAAATAGAGGTAAATGAACAGTTTGGGAAGAGGATGAATGGGGCAACAAGAATAGGAGCTCTTCTGAAGGAAGCGCGAAAAGGTTAAGAATGAGAATAAGGGGAAACTGCTTAGAATAATGAATAGGATGGTGTTTTTGCTAACTGTGAAATGATGTGAGTGGAGTGCTGGAAGACACTTTTGAAAATCGTATAAATATTGGCATAATGATGAGTGGTTGATAAGACTGTGTGTGAGGTTTTTTTTTGATGATACAAGAAGGAATAGGTAGTTTGTGAGAGGTTTATACGCAAAAGAGAGAAATGGGTAGAGTAAGAAAAGTTGAAAACAGAATTGGTAAAATCTGCAGGTTATAAGATGAATTCTGTGAACATGAATCAAGAACGGAGGCAAGTGGTGATTGATTGGATCTTGAATTGTCAATAAAGCGTTTACTGGAGGTATAGTTTCGAAGGAGTTGGAGCAGAGAGCAGTAATAGTTACTATATAAGAGGTAGATAAGGGAGATAAAGGAACTGTTGAATTATAGCGTATTTTAGTTTTTTGAGTGTTTAGGAAGATATATGACTGGTGATTTTGGTCGAAGAGTGCGCGAGTGACTGAGAGGACTGATTGAGTGAGAAACAAGGGTGCGGTTAGTAGTGTAGAGGATGTGTGAGATCAAATCTTTAAATATGAACAAATGAGTAGAGAGACATATAAGAGAGTAAGAATAAATTGTCATTTAGGTTTCTATGCTTTGCAAACAGGTATGAAAGGTTAATAGGGAAGGTCATGGCAGGTGTTAGTCAATATTGATATAGATGTATGGTGATAGGTCTTCTGATGGAATCAAAGTATGTATGGGACGATAGTGAGGCGTGTGAAGAAATAAATGGTGTCAAAAAGTGATTTTTTTTATAAGTAATACGAGTAGGCAGGGGTGTGTAGTCTTCCGTTGGTATTATTCGTAATTTGTATATGGATGGGTTATGGAAAGAATGAAGGCGGGCGTGACAGGAAATGGTGTTTAGAATGATGGAGATGAGTGAGGTGCCCTACCTAATATATGCGCATGATTTGGTTTTGCGTGGCGAATCTGAAGAGATTTGAGAGGATTGGTAAAAGAGATTGGCAGAGTGTGTTAAAAGGAGGGGTTTAAAAAGTTAAACGTAGATAGAGTAGGTATGGTTGTGAGTGAGGACAGTTTTCAGTGTGAAGTTATGTTAGATGAGGAGCAAACAAAGGTCTGAGTTTAAATATTAGGGTATATGTTGTTGAATGAGAAAGGAACGGATGATGCAGAGTTTAGTAGGGAAAGTTTGTTAATGGCATTTAAAGTTGGCTGGTGCAATTAAATCATTCGTGAATGTAAAGGGACAGATCTTTAGTGCGCTAGGGTATCTTGCCAATGACGTATGTTGTTACCTGATGTTATTGAAATGTAGTGAGTACTATGGTTGAATAAGAAGATATAGATCTAAAGTTGCTAATCTATTTATTGACGTTTATGGACAATCTTAGGGGCATGCTAGTGTGATAAGATAGAATAACGTATTAGAGAGTTGTGGGTGTGAAGAAAGGGGTAAACGAGGAATAATGAGAAGTATAGTTGAGATGGTTTGGTATTGGAAGATGACATAATAGTCGTTTTTAAGCAGAATGCTATAGTGAGCGATGATAGTGTGAAACCGACAGGCTGGGAGATTGAAGAAAAAGCGGATGAGTCATAAACGAATGTCGAAGGAACAGAAATGTGAGGTTTGGCAGAGGCGAGGAATAAGGGATAATAATAGAGAATGGCGGGTTTTGTGAGGGGTATGTTTGTGGCCCACATGAACCTTAACACTGATTGATTTACCATAGTGACGGTCCGTCGCAGTCCGTGAAAATAATAGGTGTTTTCTGACTGCGCAACGAGATCCTTATCTTAATTAATGAACAGAGGGGGTAGTGGGATTCTTTTCGGACTTTTGTCATATCCTCTACTGCTTTTCTTTCTGATGTTGTACGCACTTAACCACCAGTATTGGAGAAAAAGGTAATAGATGAAGATAATTATATATATAATATATATATATTATATATATATATAATATAGTATTATATATTATAGATATATATATAAATAATATATAATAAATATATATAATTATAAATATATACATATATATTATATATATATATATAAAATATATATATAATATAATAATATATAATAATATATATATAAATATATATATTATATATATATATATATAGATATATATATATATAATATATAATATATATATATAATAATTATAGATAAATATATATACCGATATATTATAATTATATATATATATATAATATTATAATATATATATATATATATATATAATATAAATTATAATATTATATATATGTATATACTATATATATATTATATATATATTATATATAGCATATAGTAAGTATACATAAAATAATAATAATAAATAATAATGATAATAATAATAATAATAATGATAATAATAATAATAAATAATTCAGATCCAGGTGAAATGTAATCAATTAATATGCCCTTAGAGCACTATAAATACATTTAATTAAGCACTTAAACTGCTATCTTTTATATTGAGTACCTCTTTTAACACATTGTATTTACTGTATTTTAATGCTAAATACCCTAAATAAAGACTTTGATATTTATGTGTCAATAACTCCTTTAAAATAAACAAAAAAAAACCAATATTTTTGCAGTTTGTCTTTTTTTAAAAAAAAAACGTGTTTTTTTTAAAAAACGAAACGTTTTTTTTTAAATCCAAAACCTATATATATATATATATATATAATATATATATATATATATATATATATATATATATATTATATATAGTAATATATAATTATATTAATATATATATATTATATACTTATATAGTATAATATATATATATTATATATATAATACATATATATAATATATATTTAATAATATATCATATATATATATAATATAATATATATATATACTATATACTTATATATAATATTATATATATATAATATAATATATACTATTTTATATATATATATATAATATATATATATAATATATATATATATATATACGTATATATATATATATATATAATATATATTAATATATACTATATATATATATATATATATATATATATATATATATATATATAATTATATTATATATAATATATATATATATAATAATATATATATATTTAAGAACTACTTTGTCGTAGTGATATATTTACTTTAGAGAGGAAGCCCTTGAATTCTTTTTTAGTATTATGCTTTACTGTCACTTCATTATATTACAAATTACACAATTTAAGAAACATTGTTAGAAGACACCTTTTTTTTAATGAAATAAATTAAAAAGAGAAGCTATTTCGTTCCGACACGCACCTCTTCAGGCTAAGGGACTGGATTTCTTTCTTAATCTTCATCAGTTCAAGTGCTTTCAGTTGGTCTGCTTATTTTTTCAATTGGTGTTGTTTGACTATTTTGATGTTCAGATATTCATTTTGATATTAAAATCTATCTTTTAACTATAGATTGCTTATTTAGTTGTTAACTATTATAAATGCAAAAGATGATTCAGATTTTAAATACAATCACGAATACTTCAAATCACTTTCACTATCTGAGTTTTTCATCACAACACAATCCACTCTAACAAAGCAACAAAAAAGCGGTACTATAGCACCTTCTCCCCCCGGAAAACATCAGCACACACCTCCTTTTTACCAATTACCTCAATTTTCATATAATATTCGTTAAAACAAAATAATATACCAACAAAAAATATTCTCTCCATCAAATAAACATCACTTAAACATTCTCCAAACCCCCAAACGAAAAGAAATCTCCCCAAAGCTGTATATATCACATCCCAATACTTCCAATAAAACATATATAGGTGAAACATAGATTTTGCAAAGTAAGAAAATTCAACATACAGATCTCTTC